>JAQZBX010046409.1:0-20777 GCA_029593785.1 Cabassous unicinctus | reverse complement strand
TCTTTTTTTTTTTTTTAACTTGTAAGGTTATTCATTTTCCCACCAGGGTGAATTGAGCAAGAGCAGATGCTGGGCTAATAACAGGAACAGCTGGTTGTATTATTTGTTCAGTTACTGTATATACTGGTGTCTATTCACCTACAAACCAAAAAGTTTAAACCCAAATGCTGAAACTGAAACTGAATCCATAGAAGAGAAAAATACATGGAAAAAAAGTCTTTTAATTCGGAATTGAATGTGTTAAATTAGGGGAGATGGTGGAGTTAGAAAGCAGTTGTAATATCGAATGAATCAGGATATGATTATCAAAAGGAGCAAAAAGAAAAGTGCCGAAGCAGTTAAGGGCAAATGGGTGTATTCTCAGACATTTTGCACTGCCTTTTGTCCAAGCAGATTAACACGTTGGCATACTATAGCCCATGGCAGCAGTTTTCACTTACATTTTTCACCTGTCACTATACAATTTGTCTCAGACTTAGCTTTTGGAATTAACTTAAAATGGATTCTGAGTCTTCCAGTAAAGGACAAAAGAGAAAAACCAGCTGACATGAAAGTCACTACGAATAATTTACAGCCGTAACTGTACTCTCCATGTCCCTTTTTCTATTTACCAAGCCAAGTGCTAAGTTTCTCCACAGGCTCTCTACACATTTTCTTTATAAGGGCTGTAAAGTGGTTTTTGAGCTATTAACACTTACTACAACTAGGGTTTCATTAAGGATAATAGATACAGTACCTGGAGACGTCAGTCATAAAACTCCATTCCAAGTACAAACAGTGTTTAAAAGAGGCAGAAGGACAGCAAAAAGAGAGGATGGTGTATGGCCATTAGACTGAAGATGGAGGGGGAGAAGCAGAAAGGAACTGAAGCAGAAAATTAAATGGTCTGATACTGACTTTGAATAATAGCCCGGGGTGACCCTGAACCTTACTACTGGAAGTGTGCACATATTAAAATTCTCCAGTTGTGATCAATTCACTATGTGCTAGATATTTCCCCCTTCTATGTGCTGTTAGGTGAGTGGTAAGAAGAAGCCACTTAAAAACACACACGCACACCACTCTGCATCCATTTTACATCCATTGCAATATCTGGTGATTTCCTTTCCTTTCCTTAACTCCTCCGGAAACATTGGACCTCATGTGGGCCCTTCACTCATCAGAATCTAATTATTGCCATCCATTTTGGTTTGGCTGCCCAGACCCAGCACTCTGAGATCACCACATGGGAAATCAGGGCTGTGGAGATATTTGTTAGCACTGCCAAATGTATCTCTACTGGGAAGTTATTTTCTCCCCCATTTTTTATTAAATCTTCTTTTGTTTTCAAACTGCCCACCCTTTTCCATCTTCAATTATTTTCACCAATGATCTACTACAAAATGAACCTACAGCTTAACTGTTGAACCTCAATATTTAGGCTTTGGTGCCTTACAATTACTTAATTGCACTAATGACGGTATTAAGATAATGACAACCCATATGGTGTCTTCCAATGTTTTAAATGTAGGCATAGCTCAACTATTCTTTTCCTATTTAGAGGAAGAAATATTTTTCCTGAAATAATTTATCTTGAAGATAATGATTAAAAATAATTAAATATCTCCCTGAGGAGAGAAAATGCACCTTTATAAATAAATACGGGAGAAAGACTCTGCATTGGATGTTTGCTTTTCAGTCTATTAGGCAATCCAGTCTACTATTGTGCTGGGAACATCTAGACCAAGTTGTTTCTTATGAACTGGAGCATAAAACTGGAAAGCTACAATTTCTGATTATCTGGAAGCTAAGAGGAAAACTCTGGAGCTACAACAATCAGCTTTAAAAACTATTTTATTTTAATACTTTTCAATTTTTCAGCCCTTTCTATTTGATTATGCAGAATGCGAAAAAATGATGTTTTCTATGTACTGGGATTATAATAAATAAGACTTAAAAAAAAAAAAACCTCCCATAGGGCCTATCTGATGTCCTTCCAATTCTTCTTTCTTCTTGTCTCCACTGGGTCAACAACCACTGAGTATATGCCATTTTCTCCTTCACAGGTGAACTTCCAGGCCATGGAAATAGTGGATCCCCAAACCTTCTTTATGGTGATTGGATCTTTTGTCCATGAGTGTGTTTAATTACTGTCCTCTGTGTCAGACTCCTATTGCTGCTGTAACAAATGATCACAAACACTTAGTAGCTTAAAACATCTATCTATTTTCTTACAGTTCTGGAGGCGAGAAATCTGAAGTGGACTAGAATCAAGGTGGTGTCTGGGCTGCATTCCTTCTGGAAACTCTAAGGGAAAATCCATTTCCTTGCCTTTTCCATCTTCTGGAGACTGCCTACATTCCTTGGCTCATAGCACCTCCTTCCATCATCAAATGACCAGTTTGATGACCAATTGAGTCTTTCTCACAATGCCATTTCTTTAGCTCTGACTCTTCTGTCTCCCTCGTCACCATTTAAGGACCGTTGTTGTCACATTTGGCCCACCCACATAATCTAGTACAATTTTATTATAAGTTTAGCTAATTAGCAACTTTAATTCCATCTGTAGCCTTAATTCTCTTTTTCCATGTAGCATGTTTTAGTTTGCTAAGCTGCCAAAATGCCATATACAAGAAATGAGTTGGCTTTTAAAATTGGTTTTTATTTGTTTACAAGCTTATAGTTCTGAGGCCATGAAAGTGTCCATATGAAGGCATCATTAGGCCATGCTTTATCCCCAAAGACCAGCTACTAACGTTCTTAGGCTACCTGTCACATGGCAAGGCACATGGCAGCATCTGCTGGGCTCTCCCTTCTCTTCTGGGTTTTTGTATCAGCCTCTGGCTTCCTCTGGCTTTCTCTCTCAGCTTCAGTGGGTTTTTTTCTCTACTCCTGTGACTTTTGTTCTCTCTCTCCATATTCATCCCATTTATAAAGTGCTCTAGTAAGAGGATTAAGACCCACCCTGGGCAATGCCTTACTAACTAACCTAATCAAAAGTTCCCACCCATAAAAGGTTTACACCCACAGGAATGGAATAACTCAGGCTACCACATAACATAACATATTCACAGGTTCCAGGAGTTAGGATATGAGCATTTTTGGGAGGCCATTATTCTGCCTACTATACCCATCCTGAGCCCTCTCTCTTAAAGGCCTGAAGTAAAGTAGGGATGAGATTAGTTTTTGAGATCTCCTGGAAGTTTCCAATTACAAGAACCTAAGAATGTATATTTGCAATTAGCTGTTATCCAGAAACTATACTAAGAATAATTTAAATTTATAAGTACATTTAGTTTACTTATAAATTTAGTTTACTCATAAAGTTTAGTTTCCTGTTTTTATTGATGCATCATAATTTTGGATTTGAATTTTTGATTTTGGATATAAGGAAAAGAATATGAACTTCAGGATCAAAAGGATCAGTATTCACATCCCAACTTCACCACTCACTGCACCATAGTTTCATCATCTTTACAATGGGAACAAAGATATCTGGAAAGCTGTGGAGAGGACAGATTATGCACATGAAGTTATGTCCATAAAGTTTTGCATAATTCATATTGATAGAGATGGACTACGTAACTCATATGAGAAGTACATGACACATGGTAGGTGCTTGGTATATGTTTCTGCTCTCCTTAGGGTGCAGTGTATAAAGAATGGCACTTAGCATCACCACATTATGGAGGTTAAGTCTGATCTGGAACTCTCAGGACTCATAAACACAAATTTTGGGTCTGGTTTCCTGTGAGAGCTGGGGCCAATTCCAGCTCTTGGTCTCAGTTGGTCATGCTCAGTTGGAGCTCAGAGTTGGAATGTGTGGTAAAGTTGTGGTTTGTCCCAAATTTTGAGAGAGTTGATTTACTGCAGTGGTTCCAGCCAGGGAATGTTCATCTCTATGAAACTGATATTTTACTGCTCCTACGTATTTCTCTTTCCCTTTTCCTTTCTTATATCTCCACTGTTAAATATAGCATTGGGAGAAATTATTTTGACTGAGGTACATAGAAGAAATGCAAATATAAATGTTGCATAATTCAAATGAATAAAGATAGATGATAAGATAATGCATGGAATAGTTAATCTTTATATCTTATTTAACCCAGGTCTTAGCTACATAAATAGTATATTAGACATAGGGTAGTGCTAGCCAACTATCATATTCTGCTATAAATAATTACATACTGTGGTCATTAGATTAATGGCCCCCAAAAGATGTACAAGTCTTAGTCCCCAGAATGTGTGAATATGTTACCTTACATGGCAAAGAGAAGTGAGGTTGCAGATGCAATTCAATTTGCTACTCAACTGATGATGTGATGGGAAAATTATCCTAGATTAACTGTGTCAGTCCAAGAGGCAGAAGAGAGAACCAGAATGATAGCAATGTTAGAGACACTGGGCTTGCTGTTGCTTCCTTTGCAAGTGCAAGAGAGGTCTCAAGCCAAGTTTTGCAGGTTCCCCAGAAGCTGGAAAAGTCAAGGAAATGGATTCTTCCCTATAGCCTCCAGAAAGGAACGCAATTCTGATGACACCTCAGTCTTAGCCCATGGACACCCATATTGGATATCTATCCCACAGACTGTAAAATAATGCACTTGTGTCATTTTTAGCCACTAAATTTGTGGTAATGTGTTGTAGCAGCTGTATAAAACTAAGAAACATAACAAATCTATATCTGAAGTACGATGGTAATTTGCAGTTTAAATAACTTAAATTATTGTTACATGGTAATCATTTGGAAAATATGTTCTGTTTTAATACTCCTTTAAACATTTGTTTACTATTATTTTATTTAACACATTTTCTTCCAAAATTATGCAGTTCATATGAAAGGTTTTTGTAAAATCATACCTACCTCTAACCTTTTTTAAGTGGTTGAGTTATGATAGAAAACTTTAAAGGAGATTTCAAAGCAAATTTATATAATTATATGCAAAGAATTTTATTTTGGATCTTACAACAAATGAAGAATGACACCCACGTTTGACCTGGACAAATGATGTTCATGTTTTTCAGATGTGAGGAAAATCATCAATTTACCTTTAAAAGCCATTTGCTGTCTGTATCTATCACACTTATAGTACAGGTTTTGAAAGTTTTTAAGTTTTAAAACTCTGCAAGGATTTTATGAAAACCCAAGATACCGTCTCAATTATACTCATATGGTCATTATGAGGTAGGAAGACAGTGTTTCCTAAAGATTACAACATCTCACTAAATCATTCTGACTTCTCTGCCTAGTAAATGGCAATTACTTTGGAAAAGCCAACATATTCTCCCTCCCCTAAAAGCAGGCAACCAGGAACCAAAACTATAGATCTATCAAGGTCATTGTCGCGGCCCGGTAGGATGGAAAGCAAGTCTGTGTGAGCTCTAAGGCTCGCATTTTATGCTCTGCCTAACTGCAGTGTCTCTTCCGTGAAATGCGTTCTTTCTTCAAACTCTCATGTAATAGCCACAGTTGTCCCTTCCCTTTTGCTTTCCACTTCAAAAAAGACAAATAAGGACATGGAGGGAATGTAAGTGAGAAATACTTCACAGTCAGTTTTCTGCTTGTCATGGCCTAATCTCATCTCCGTGCTCCTGAGAGAGACTTGCTGGACAACGAAGGTTTGACTTGAACACTTAAGAATGTTCCGGAAGTCTGCTTTGTAGCAATGCCCCTGAAGAAAATGAATGCTTACTCTCTGAGCTGCTGTGAAGCAAGGCAATGCACACAGAGAGGCATCATTCATCTTCCTCTGGCTCCAGGGGCCTTTCCCACCAGCCTGTTTGACATATAAAATTTCTACCTCACTTGGTGGTAAAGCTGCCTGCTGCTACCTGTATAGGGAAAAGTGGCTAGAGTTCTGTAAAGGTGAAGAAGTTGTTACTTCTATAAAGAAAAGTACAGGGAGTCAAGTTGGAAGAGAAGTAGGAAGAGGAGAGACAGACTAAACTAAGAATGAATAAAAAGTGGGGAAAAAATGAAATCTTACCCAGCACTACAAACAAAAGGGATCATTTTGTAATCTTACAGATTTTAGAGACCACATTTTAAAATGTTTGAAGTTTGGCTTACCTTAGAACAACCAGGTCTCTACAAAAAGGCATTTTCTAGAACTTGCTAGAACTTGCACCTAGACAGAAAATATAGCATCCTGCTTGCTTGAAGTGTTCTTCTTACAAGTATATTTGTGTTTGGTGTAATTATTTTTACCATATGATCACTGAATGCAGGAACAAATGGAAGGCACTAACGGTAAATGCCGGACACTGCTTTTAAACACTGATGCATAATGAAAAATCCCTCTTCCACTGAATCTTTAAATCTTCAAAGTCCTTTGGCCTCTGACCACAACCTATGAAGCAGGGTTGATTACAAGATTGTGGAAGAACATTCGTTTCATCATTGACTTGCATTTATTTCTCGTTTTTATTCACTTAAAAGATTCCCTTTTCTCTTAATATCTCTGAATCTTATTTTTCTCATCTGTAAAAATGGTGCTTAATTGGTAGAGTTCTTGTGAGGATTAAGTGATATGACATACAGTAAACTGCTTAGCATACTCCAGAAGTCAGATGGTCTCTTAATGTTAGTTTTACTCCCTCTTTTACCTTTTTTCTTTGCCGATACTTTCCTTCTTAATATAATTATCTTACCGTTCCCTTTGTCACCACTTGTTTGTTTTTTCCCCACTTTTAAGCTCTTAGCTTGATTTTGAGGGTCCTGACAAGCTTAAGCTGGTGGGTTTACTATGTGAGACCCTAAAGAGCTGCTTTATGGATGGTTTACATGAGGGTCATCATTGTGGTGGAAATGTAAGTTACCACAGAGATCACACCAGTCTTTGCCTGTCTGTCGTGATTTGTGTGTAGTTGACTGAAACAGAGAAGAAACAATATAGAGCCAGAAATTTCTATGCCTATGGATTTGAAAGGATTTGATGATAGTAAACTACTAGGCATGATAGTAATGCGAAAGTATTCTATTTAAGCACCAATGATAGCAAATCATATGACTGTCAGAAGGGTCATATGGGGACCCATTCATTTTTTCAAATTAAATGGTGAATATTTATTGAATGTCTAATATGTGTGAAAAATTGGAGACAGGATGATAAATAAACAGACAAAATTCTCTATCTTACAGTTTAGGTAAGCCTAAGGAGTTTATACCAGAAATTGATGTTGAGAAAATTTAAAGCTACAAGAACAATACCTGATCATTGGTTCATCATGAAAATGCCTATTTGCTTTTGTCTCACACTTTACAATGATTTTAAAAATACTGTATTTCAGGTATTTTTTTTAACTGAAACATCAAAATGTGATTTTAATACCTAAGTCAAAACTAGGCCATGGGTAGGATGTGCCTCATATTACAGAAGTTGTAATATGTGTCTCACCAAAGTTGGGTCTATTCAGAAAGAGGCCTTCTGAGCCATTCTGGTTTTATGCTCTCAGCTTTTTGTAAAGAAAGAAATCCTTTGGGGATGAAATTTCACATGCTTATTCATTGCATTAAAAGGAAAATAAAGCATTCTAAAATATTTTTTAAGCTGGGTTTTTTTCTTCCCTTCTATTTATTAGAAGACTTTAAAAAGTACCAAGGAATAAACTTTAGACATTGGATCTTTAAGGTCACTGGGCCACTTTTTAATGAAGAACCTTGTTTACATGTATCAGTCAATGTCATTTTAATCTTCTATTTCATAATATGTCAACAGAAACTAAACCAAATTTTCAATATATCCCTGAGCATACTTCAGGCATGTGGATGACATACATTCTAAGACCTCTTTCTAGCTTATATAAATATACTTAATACTATTTTCTTGCTCACAGTGGAATAAGATGTTAATAATTTGGTGAATTTCTAAAATTTTACTATCCATTTCTTCCTGGTTCTATTTAACATTTAGTGAGTACTAAACCCTAAAAGGTTCAGGCAATTCAGTTTGAATAACCACTTAAAAGTACATATGCTTACTCAAAATAACTGAGTTGCTTGATTCTGCAAAACGAGTTAAAAAATCCCCAAAGAATAGATTCTTATGAAATAGGAGGCTGCAAACTGACTTTCACTTATATCCCTGGATATTTTCCCCAGAAAATTACATTCGCCTGAATATTTCTTTATGTAAATATTTTCTATTTTTGAGAAATGGCTAGAAACTTGTTCAGTAGAAAGTAAGTGACAGTCTACCTAAATTCTAAGGGATTGACTTTTTAGACTGTATTCCATCAAATTCTTGATGGTTTATCTAGAATTCCACTCTCTACTTATGTATGCGCTGTTAGATTAACCTAAATATTTTATGGTAACTAGTAAATACACATATATAGTGCATAATAATATAATGTATTTATGTATACTTAACATATAATAAGATATCATCTGTAATAATAAAAATGATCCCATATCATACTTTATATATATATACTTCAAAAATAAGTTTTGATGACATATTATGCCAAACATTGTATTAGGTACAGAGTAGGCTCTGGTGAACAAGACAAACATTGTTCCTTTTGGTAGGGAGATTGCAATCTAGTGAGGAGGAAAGACAGTAATAGAATACAAAAGCAAACAAGAAAAACACCACACAAATATATTTTGGTGAGTATCTAAAAAATAATAATATTCAGAGACGGAGAATAATGTTGGAGAGGGTTACTAAGAAAGCATGGTTTGAGAGAGCCACTCTGGCTTTTGGCTGAGATGTGAAGGGTAAGAAGAAACCAATCATGTACAGTGTGTGTATTTGTGTGTGTTGGAGGAAGATGGCTGGGTAGTAGGGCAAGGTCTTTCAGAGAGAAGGCAAAGCATCTAGGGAATGTCCAAGGTAGAAAAGGAACCAAGGTAACTCAAATGCAGAGAGAAGGGGTGGAAAGAAAGTAATGTGTAGGGAGGTTGAGATGTGGGCAATGAATATAGGAGGCAAGACCATGTAAACCATGGTAGGTATTTTGCATTTTATCTGCTGTTCAATAGGAAAACTGAAGAATTTTAAGCAGTACAGGGAGATGATATTCTGATTGCTATTTGCAGAGTAGATTGAGGCTGGGGAAGTGGAAATTGGGGATCAATATAGAAGATAATTTGGTGGCTTGGACCTGGAAGTACAGTAGAACAAGAGGGAAGTAGAAAGATATCTATTACTCTAACTTCTTCACCATTTCTGGATGAATTATAATTTGCGATGTTCCTCTAAAAATCTGAACACAAGGAGCTCAACTTCTTCTTAGGATGCAGAAAGACGCAGAGACTATCACTTCCTCCCTAATAATGAGAAAAAGCTAGATAATGTACAAATCATAATCACAGAGCTGAGGTTGTAAGACAACCAGGTGGCCTGAATTCCACAAGACTCTGGTAGGAAAATAGACACACAAATTCCTTTTGCTTTTAGCAGACCCCAGGAGATGAGGTTGCAGCCAAACACAAAGGTCAGAATAAACAACTGAAATGAATAATGAATTATTAAACACTGAGTGTATGGGAGCTTGGAAATTTAATCTCCTGAAGCCCCAGACACAAGGATTCTGTGCCTTTTCACCACTCTTTCCCACTGACCTTCACTGGATGTTCATGAAAAAGATTGGGAGCAAGGCAGAGGAAACCATTGGCAGACATGCATGAAACCCACTTGCATTCTGGACTCTTTTCTTATATGGAGCAAAAGCTGTCTGCTTCAGGGGACGGGGCAGGAAACCGTTCTCCTTCTCCAGTAACAGGAAAAGATGGGATGCTGCTGAGGAAAGGGTAAAAGTAAAAGCTACCTGTTACTGGAGGTGGGGAAGGAGACACAGTCATGTCCAGTGTCTTGCATGGAAAGAAAGCATAGTTTTAGTGCCTCTGGGAGAGGGGAAAAAAACTTGCTCATGCTGAAGCTCCCTACCAATTAAATACATTTTGGCATAAAGTGGGAGGGTCAGGAAAGGCCCAATCCTGAAACTCAAGTGCACAGGGTATGCCTAAGCCTAAAGCTGGAACAGTAGAATTGAAAAACACCTTTGCTTCCTACCATGAGCCTTGCACTGAGAAATAAGGAAAATCAGCATGCTAGGGGAGAGGAGAGAGCATGATGGGACACCCCTTCTATTGTGCATGTGTGCAAGGATTGCTGCAGGATTAGGGTGGAGCAGGAACACTGAACAAAATAAAACCTCTTCAGCATTCACTGTCTTAGTGTAACTCCAAGGAAGCAGCAGTCCATGACTGGAGGAATTTTACATCTGTGGTTCACTGAATGTGACAATTGCAAGAACAAAACTCAAACCCTGTTCAACTACTGACTAGTTTGATTCAACCCTTTTTCTCCCACACAAACACACAAAAAAGCTGACAGAAGAAGTGTGCACATTTTGGGGTATAAATACTATTTACCTCTGTCTGTAGTATTGCTTCACACAATAGTCAATAAAAAAAAAAAATGTGAGGCATATACAAAAGCAAGAAGAAGCCCAAGACATTGTCAAGAAACAAAGCAGCCAAAAGAACTAGACTGAGGGATGGCATAGATATTAGAAAATTCAGATGGAATCTCTAAAATAATTATGATTAGTATTTTAAGGTACCTAGTGGAAACATATACATGAAGAGATGGGAAATTTGGCAGACAGACGCAAGCCATCGTTAAGCGTCAAGTGGAAATGCTAGAAGTGAGAAATGTGATATCAGAAATGAAGAATTCCTTTAATAGGCTTATCAATACACTGAACAGAGAAGAGAGGAAAATCAGTAAACTTTAAGATACCTCAAAAAAAATTCAAAATATAATAAAATAAGGGGGAGGGGTGGAGAGTTAGAAAGGAACACCCAAAAACTGAGGGAAAGTATCAAACAATGTAACATGAAGGAAAGTTGAATCACAGAAGAAGAAAAGAGAAAAGTCAGGGATGAATAAATATTTGAAGAGATAAAAGCCAATAATTCATCAAAATTAGTGAAAGACAATAAATTGTAGATCCAAGAATCTCAGTGAAAAACACATCTAGGCATTTCTAGTCAAATTCCTGAAAACCAAAGATGAAGAGATAATCCTGAAGGCAGCCAGAGGAAACAAGGCATCACATAAAAGAAACAAATAAAAGAATGACAGTGGACTTCTCATCAGAATCTTTGTATCACAGAAAACAATGGTACAACATATTTAAAGAACTGAAAGAAAAATAAAATGTCTTCCTAGAATTCTATATCCAACAAAAATATCTTTCAAAAGTGAAGGCAAAATAAAGACAATTTAAGACAAAAGTTGAGAGAATTCATTATTAGTAGATATATGCTACAAACAAAGTTAAAGAACTTCTACAGGTAGAGAAATGTGACACAAGTTGGGAATTTGGATCTACACAAAGAAACAAGCATTTGGAATGACAAAAGTATCAGAAAATATAAAAGATTTTTTCTTCTTTTTGATCTCTTTAAAAGATAACTTGCTGACTAAAGGAAAAATAGTTGGATTTAAACATATGTAGAAGTAAAATGTATTTCATAAAGATGTAAGGATCAAAATGGAAGAATACTGTTGTAGAGTTCTATGTAAAGTTGTATAATATTATTTGAAGGTAGACTAGAATAACTTAAAAAAGATACAAAGTACAAATGTCAGTAATGAATGAAAGGACATCACTATAGATTCTACAGATAATAAAATGATAAAGGAATATTATGACAGACTTTATGCTGTAAATTTGACACCTTATATGAAATGGGCAAATTTATTTAAAAAACTCAAACTACCAGAGCTTATTCAGAAAGAAATAGAAATAGATATATTACCCTTATATCTATTTAGAAAACCAAATTTTTCAGCAAATTTTTTCTATAAACTAACTCCCAGCCCAAATAACTTCATTGGTGAATTCAACCAGACATTTAAGGAAGAGATAATGCCAATTCTACACAAACTATATAGACATTTTCAAAGAATCTACAAAAGTCTACCAGAGCTAAGAAATGAATTTAGCAAAGTTGAAGGATATATATTAAAAAATCAACTGTACTAACAACAAACAGAAATGTAAATTGAAATTTAAAAAGTGACCTGCTGCCCCTCTCCTGGCTTGCCTAATCAGAATCCTGGTCCCAGAAAACACCTCTATTTGAAGGTTGGGCAGTGAACTCATGCTTGGCCCAGATTCTCATGCTTTATAGGGTTATCCTCCCCTGTTCTGTATGTATAACAAACATCTTTGTACTGCTTAAGTGTGTGTGTCATATGGCACCTGGCCAAACCTACTAGTTTATCTGATCCTGGGGGAGGGAATGGGGTCTCCCCTACTACAACACAAAAGGGGTGTGTGAAGACCATCACCTTGCATGGACTGTTGGGAGGGACCCGCTGACCTTGCTCTGTTGCTTCTGTGAGTAAAGCATAGCTCCAACCACTGCTTGTGTGTTTTGTGTCTTCCTTGGTGACCACAATACTGCAGTTCCATGGAGTAAGCAGGATGTTTGGTGTCCTGCTCTTGGTGGCCAGCATACTCATAATCTTTGCCATCCTCCATGCTGTAGGGCTTCTCCCCTGAGATTGGTAGCCGATGCTTACTTTCTCCACAAAAATAATACCATTTACAATAGCATCAAAAATATGAAGGACTTAGGGATAAATGTAACACAATTTGTGCAAAGCCTGTACATTGAAATTTACAAAACTTTGCTGAAAGAAATTAAAGATCTAAATAAATAGAGAGACCTACTATTCATGGATAGAAACTCAATAACATTAGTTGTTAATTCTGCCCAAAACTGATCTATGTAACTATCAAAATCACAATAAAAATCTCAGCAAGATTTTCTGTAGAAATTGTTGAGGTGATTCTAAAATTTATATGGAAATGGAGAAGACCTAAAATAGCCAAAATAGTTGAAAATGAGAAACAAATTTGTAGAACACATACTGTGTGATTTAATGATTTGCTATAATGTCTCAATAATCAAAACAGTGTGTTACTGGTATAAAGATAGATATTATAGATGAATGGAACAGAATAGATATAACCACATATAGAACCAAACAAGGTATGTTTGTGATTTAACTTTAATGAAATTCTACATTTTTTCTTAATGGCACCATTTATTATTACTGACTTACATTATAGTTATTTGTGTACAAATTTTCTATCTTGAAATGGATGGTGAGATCATGGAGGATATAGGACTTTATTTTATATTTATGTGGGTGAAACACATTGCCTTGTTTTACAATTAAAAATCTGTGCCATAAAGTCCAACGTCTTTTTCAGTATTATCAATACTTGCTTAGCAACTTTATCTTGTTGAAAGCTGTTTAAGTTTGCTCCCAAAACAAATAGCATACAATGGGTTGGTTTGACAACAGGAGTTATTGGTCCATGGTTTCAAAGATGAGAAAGCTTGCTTCCTTCTGGGTCCAGTATTTTCTGGGTGGCAAGCAATCACATGGAAATGTACATGATGATGTCTTCTCCCTTCTTCTCCAGCTACCATTGACTTCCAGTCTCTGGCTGCTCACCATGGTTTCTCTCTAAGTCTGACATTCAGTCTGCTTATAAAGGACTCCAGTAATTCAGTTAACGCCCAACCTGATTCATTTGGGCCATACCTTAACTGAAGTAACATTTTCAAGAGATCTTATTTATAATGGATCCACACATACAGGAGCAGGGGATGGGACCTGATCATGCCTTTTTTGGAAGACATGATTCAATTACAACAAGAGCATATACTCTTTAGCATATTAGGTGATCAATAAATATTTATAAAATTAATAAATGAATAGTTATAATGTGAGTCTGATTTTTTGATAGAATTTATTTCTGTTTTCTTACGTAAAAGAAAAAGGAAAATGAACCAGAAATCTTCATAAAAACACTTTAAATAATTAAAGAGCATTTGTTAATTTATTTAAAAAGAATTTACCAAGCAACTACTGTCATCCAGACAATGTTTTAAATAGTCGAAGCACAACATTGTAATACTTTTCATTGCTGTATTATATTGATGAAATAGTCCAGTCTCTGCATTTAACACTTCTTTTTCCTTAGTGTTTAACCATTGTGCTCCTTGGTTTAATGAATATATTCCCAAAATAATTATTATATTACTTATCACATGGGCCCCTTTTAGGTGAAGCACAGCAGAATATCCATGAAATACATACATAATACATTTGTACATAAGTAAATACACAAATACATAGAAAGTGTAGTGCATACAATCTAAAGGAGAAGAAAAACAATTTAAAATTCCTTTTGTTTATTTTTGCCTATACTGTTTACCTACTAAAATTAGTAAAGACTTGTGATAAAAGTATAAATAAAATTAGCTAAAACTACATCAATGATACCAATATAATAATGCTTTCTTTAATGTAAGCATTCTTAAAAGTTAACAAAGATTTAAGAAAAGATTTAGGCTGTCACATTTTTTTCAAATTGCTCTCTCAACTCTTTTTCCCAAATTATCAGTCATGGCTCATATTTGTAAAATTGACTTGAAGAATTTAAAGTGAAAAAGGAAAGCATTTGCAAATATTTACCCTGCTGCCATTTCTTGTAAATGCCATTCAAATAATACATTTTCAAATAATCACAATTACATTAACATTTTGCAGCAGTTCAAAAAGAAAGAGATTGAGATAAAATGTACCTGAAAACCATTTTAAAGCTAGATGACTGTAGCTCCAGATTACACATATGAAAAAAGAGAAAAGATATTGTTTTCTAAATTGTGAAAATACTTTGTCAATTTCTATCACAAAATAGATTTAAAATCTAAAATTTATTAGAAGAAACACCTCTTTTAAACATTTGATTCAATGCATTTTTACCGAGTACCTACGTATCCTGTGCCAGGTTTTGCTCTAGGCTATGGAGAAAGGGAAAGTAAGAGGAGGGTGAGGAAGCAAGGACGTGGGGGACTGGTGGGAGGTGAGGCTGCAGCTTTAAATAAGATCAGAAGGTGACACCTGAGCAGAGACTTGAGGTGGTGCTCTAAGAGGCCACTAGTATGTTTAGGGGAAGAGCAGTCCAGGCAGAGCAAAGTCAGTGCAAATGTCCTAGGGCAGAGGGCTGCCTGAGTGTCTGCTGTGTTTGCAGAGGTGCCCAATGTGGCAGGAGCAGACCAAGCACGGAAGAAAGTAGTAAAGGTGATGTGGGGTGAGGGAAGGAAGGAGGGGAGAAGAGAAGGGGAGAGAGGAGAGGTAGATCATGCAGTATCTTTTTGGCCAGTGTAAGGTCTTTAACTTTTCCTTTGTGTGAAATATGGAGTCAGTGGTTCTTGCTTCTCATATTCAAGGAATGTAACAAGTAAGGATCACCCAGGGTGATCCTTCTCACTCACTGCTCATCAAGACTGTCTGTCCCGGCTTTTCTAGGATGCTTCACTGATCAAGCCAGTCCTCCTCACCTGATTTGTTAACACCTCATAGAGTTCTCATTACATCTTTTGCTTTACAGATTTATTTGGTATTCTCTTAAATCTCTACATAATAGTTTATCTCCTGAAGGCAGTGAGTTTGTGTTATCCTTCTCAGTATATCTGCCTTACACAAGGATCCCAATGAATATTTTTCAAATGAATAGGGGTGTCTTGACTTTATAGAAATCTCAATTTCCACAATGCATGAGACATCTTACTTAGAACAAAGAACAAGTAAATGTACCATTGTCTTGAAATGTATGTCTGCCCAAAATGTTATATTGAACTTTTAATTTCTTCTCTCTTTGAAGCAAACACTTTATGTTATTTCTAATTATTGAATTTTTTGTGTGAAATGGAAATACTTTACTAACCAGGTTCCCTTTAATGCCATTGTTTAATGGGCTGCTTTCACATTCCAGATTGGTCCTAATTCTTCCTTCAAATATAATATTTGCTCTTTAATAATAGCTATGCCTTTAGTTAAGATAAAATGCAATATAATATATCTGACACATGAAGTTTTATATATTCAAATATTACATCATATGTATTTTCACAGAGTTTAATATTTTTATTTTAATGAGAAACAGGTGAAAATCAAGTGACCAACATGATTTGTTGTTCTACTATTTGTGCATCATATTAGACATTTTAATTATATGTCAATTCTATGTCTTCATCATAGTTTTTCTTACACAGGATCCTATATTTGGAGAGTCATTCATGGTCCATTGGGAAAGGTTAGAACTCTAATTAGACCTTTTTTTCTAGACACTTGAGACAAATGGAATGCATGAAGGTTAGTAGCAGTTTCCCATTAATTGCTCCCTTGTGGTTTTACAGTAAAGCCGTTAACGTATATACTGGGGTTGCTACTCATAGCATCCTTGCACTGACATTTGAAGCAGTGATTAGAATGTCATTGCTTTACAATACTTCATTGCTATTCAGGGGACACATTCGATGTCTTTCCCCTCATACTGCAGGGATCACAAATTCAGACACACAAAAATATCATCTCTGTTTCTTTTTAATCGGAATAGGCCTTTTGAAAGTGGGTTTATTCTAAATACAGTGTTCATACTGGACTCTGTTCGGCACAGTGTCACTGTCTTGTCTTTCAAACTAATAGGAACAAGGCAAAATCATTCTTTATGTGCAAAGCAGTGCACCCCAAGGGCAAAACATCTATCAGTGTGAAAAATAGTCAAGTAACAACCAAGAAATTGTGTTTTGTGGAAGCTCATGGTTTTGATTGTATGTTTGAGCCAGCACATACACTGTCATATTAGTTTTCTCAAATCTTTGAATATTATAGTTTCCAATTCAAAATCTTTCTTCACATTAATACTGCCTGAATTCAACTATTCAGTTTACCCTGTCAGTACCTGCATGTAACTCAACTAAGACAGAAATTTACTGGGCTAGAGAGTGCAATTATCCTTCTGTCTCAGAAATAAATCACAACCTCAAAGTCCTGCTCTTTCTCCATTCATTTATAAAAAGAATTCTTTACCAGTATAACTGGAGGATATCATGTTTTAATGAAGAATGCTGCCTCTCTTTCTCTGTCTCTCGCTTTTCTTCCCTCACTCCCTCTTAATGTATGTGTATGATGTGGATGTATATATATATATAGATAGATAGACCAGTATATATATGAAATATATGTGTGTATATATACATGTATAGATGCATATCTGATTCATTTCATTTGAACTCTTTATATTACAGATTCTGTAGAGTGACATGGCCTGATATCATTTCTATTCTTTTAGTTGGGGCCATTTATATATTTTCAAAACAAAAACCAAAACAAGAGAAAAGCCTTTTTATATATGCTGCATTTTAATGTAGATCTCTGATACATTGTATTCGTGTGAAAAAGTTACTTTTTGCCACAAGAAGTGGCTGAATAGTAGTTGCGAAATTGAAATGATCATGAGGAAACTCTGTCATGCAAGGTCAAGGGAAGTTATAAGGATTATTAAACAGTTGAAAAGCAGGACCAAAGGGGAAAGGCGCCAAGAAGTGAAATTATTGAGGGCATAGGAGAGAATTTGGAATGGAGACTAGTTTAAGTGTCTGAAAGTAAGAATTAAGATTTTTAAAAAGGTCATAGTCTTCTCTGACTATAGAACAAGTGAAAATGGGCACAGAGTTTTTAGAATAATGTAAGAATTTTCCTATAGCTCAAGATTTTAAACAATGAATTTTTTATTTTAATTAATTGAATTTTGAAGAAAATTGCTTTGTTTAAACCATTTAAAAAACTTGCTTTATGGTTGTAAGATAAACAAAATATATCTCTTTAGTCATGAATGTATCCTTTATTAGGGGAAGAGTAGTTGTCAGTGTTAGGGTTCCTGAAAGAAGATTGATTTTAGGGTTCCTGGGACCAAATATATAGGGGAAGTGGATGACCCCTATTGGCATGGGAATATGGGCATATAGTTTACAAACTAGTCTCTGTAAAATATAGGATGAAGGAGCCTCTCAGAGGCCTGCGAACAGTTGGGTGTAGGGGATGAGCCTGGCATCCATAAGATAAAGATGGAAGAGAATTGATTATTGGGGGTGGGTGGGCCAGTGAGAGAATGAGGTGGGGAGCGTGGGGGATAGAGGTCTTTAAAAGGTGTAGAATGAAAAGGACAAGAAAGTCTAAGAGTTAAGGAACTCTTGGAGCATTACATTACTTTCAGGTAAGTGCTTGGAGTTTGTAAAAGGATGCAAAAGGAGGATGGATGGAACCTTAAGCACAAAAGCACTTTCTTAAGAAAAAACACAACAGGGATTGAGATTGAAAGCACAGTCTCATAGAACAAAAGTTACAAAGTGAGGGCTCAGTGGATGCCAAAGAGCAAGCCTAGAAATTAGGAGAGTCACTGAATCTTTTAGACCCTTGGATCTTCAAAATTAGAGTCCCCTTTTTTTACATGAAAGGAAAGACTCAGAAGATGGAATGATATGTAAAGAAGTATTTGGGGATGGATGTGAAACGTTAACATTCTTTCTTTCAATGTGTATTTATTGAGCCCTACTCTATATGCAAAGTGCTGTTCCAGGTGCTTGGATTTATCAGTGAATAAAGAAGACAAAAGTCTCTGCCCACGTGCAGTTTGCATTCTATAGTGGGTAGCATCAAGCAAACAGTGAACATAATAAGTAAGTAAATTACATGGTATTTAGAAGTTAAAGAGTGTATTGGAAACAGAAAAGCAGAGCAGGGTGAGGGGCCTTGGCAGGGCCAGGTGGGGGGTCTGGTTTCCATAAGTAGGGTGGACAGTATCTAGTGTCAGCTTCAATGAGAACCTCACAAGGACTTGAAAGAGGAGAGGAGGTTAGTTCCATGGATATTTATGGGAATAACCATCTAGACAAGAGGAATAACCAGTACAAAAGCTTTAAGGCAGGGGTCCTTAAGGAAAAACAGTGAGGAGCTAAGTGTGGCCTTGTCAGTGAGCTAAGGGAAGAGAAGTAGGAGACAATGCTAGAGATACTTTCTCAAAAGTTTTATCTAAAGACAGTTTTTTGGCTATCAAACTCTTAGAGAAATATTCAGAGAATCAAAAGTTTTAAATAAAAAAAATTCAGTGGTAAACCAGAAAATCATATTTTTAAATCAGCAGTATCTAGCTCATGTTATGATACAGCCTATTTCACAAAAATATGAGAATGTAACATTTTATAGATTCTAACAAGAAATCAAATTGATAAATGCAGCCCCAAATATTGTTGCTGCCATTTGTTGGCTTATTTACATAGATTTTTATGACTCCCTCAAGTTCAAATTCTGAATTTGATATTTCATACCTTACTTTATCAAAATAACCTTTTTTTTTTTTTTTTATTATAGAAGTTGTGGGTTTACAGAAAAATCTTGCACAAAATACTGGGTGCCCAGATCCAATAAAATTTTCTTAAATTATGGATTGAGTCTAGATAGCCTTTCAGTTAACTATGTACCGCAACCCATTTAATTGTATTTTCCAAGAATAAAGTAGCAAGGTTGTCATTTTTACTCTCAGATGCATAGAAATGCAGTTTTTTTTATTTCCATGACCAAAGCCAATTTGTTGTTGAATTATATACATATTTTTAATTCCTGATGGCTGGTTAAATATTTTTAAAAAGTTAAATATCTTAATCCTATAACTTCAAAGTTATTTCATTAATGTAAATGTTTTAATTCAGTGTTTTTCTCTCTCTCCTTTCTCCCAAGAGGCAGGGAAGACTTAAGCTCTGTCTCTGCAATTCCTATAGTCTCTGGTGAAATATCCTCTGCTGGTTTAATTTATGGCCATCTGTCTCCTCTTAGGAGCCCATTCATATCCCCTTGCTGACCAGGCCTCCATGTTGGCTCTTGTTGAAGGTGCTTCTCATTGATAAGCAATGAGAGAAGCCAGTTCTGCCCTGGATTTGTGTTTTATTTTCCTTTCCACCAGTGTCCTGGGGTTTCAAATCCAAGAAGGAGGAGCAGTGAGAGCCCCCCAAGCCCAACTCACATCACAAATCATCATAAATCACATCTCTCTTGCTTCGTTCTCTTGTGATCTCCCCATTACCTTTTTCCCACCAGTTTTACCACTTACCTCCCACCACATGCTAGGAAGGGTTTTGTTATGGATTGAATTATGTCCCCAAAAAGAATGTTCAAAGACTAAACCCTGGTCCTGTGAATATTTGTAATATTTATAAATAGGACCTTTGAAGATGTTATTAGTTAGAAGAGGCCAAACTGGATTACGTTGGACAATAATCCAATATGACCAGTATCCTTATAAGGAGAGGAAATTTGAACATAGACTGAGAGACAGATACAGAGAGATAGATGGCCATGTGATAGAGGCAGATACTTAGGTATGCTGTCCAAAGCCAAGGAATGCCGTAGATTGTTGGCCACTTACCAGCGCCAGCCAGGGGAGAGGCATGGAATGGATTCTCCTATTTAAGAGGAAGCACGGACCTGCTGACACCTTGATTTCAGACATCTAGCTTCTAGACCAGAGACAAATTTCTGTTGTTTAATCCAACTAAGACAGGTTTTGTTTTGTTTTGTTTTGCCTCCTTATGGGACACTGTTCTCTTAATACATAAAGAGAAGTTTCTAGTATGTATCTCCCTTTCAATGAGTAGAATCCTACGAAGCAGCAGAACGATATATAACCATTTTTTTTTCATAAAACATATTTAACTGAATCCTTTGTTTATTGTCAGTGTTTAACAATTAATACTTGTTGCACTGAATTGTATTTGTTTTTTTGTTTTTTTTTTTTAAAGATTTATTTATTTTATTTATCCCCCCCTTGCTGCTTGTGCTGCTGTGTCCATTCGCTGCATGTCTTCTCTGTGTCTGCTTATCTCCCCCTTGCTGTGAGGTCTTGCCGCATCAGCCCACGGC
>JAQZBX010046408.1:0-20777 GCA_029593785.1 Cabassous unicinctus | reverse complement strand
TTATTTATTTATTTATTTATCCCCCCCTTGCTGCTTGTGTTTGCCATGTCCATTCGCTGTGTGTTTTTTCCGTGTCTGCTTATCTCCCCCTTGCTGTGAGGTCCTGCTGCATCAGCCCACCGCGCCGTGCAGGTAGGCCTGCTCTCACAAGGAGGCCCCGGGAAGCGAACCCGGGGCCTCCCACATGGTAAATGGGGGCTCTATCGATTGAGCCACACCCGCTTCCTGCTGTGAGGTCTTGCTGCATCAGCCCATCCTGCTGCGCGGGCCGGCCGGCCTGCCCTCACAAGGAGGCCCCGGGAAGTGAACCCGGGGCCTCCCATATGGTAAACGGGAGCTCTATCAATTGAGCCACACCCGCTTCCCCATCTATATGCTTTTTACAAGAGACTCACCTTAGACCCAAGGATACAAATAGATTGAAAGTGAAAGGCTGGAAAAAAGATATTCCACACAAGCAGTAACAACAACAACAAAAGAGCTGGAGTAGCTATACTTATAACAGATAAAATAGACTTTAAAAGCAAAGCTGTTATTAAGACAAAGAAGGACATCATATATTAATCAAAGGGGCAATCCAATAGGAAAACATAACAATCATAAACATATATGCACCTGACCAGGATGCACCAAAACACATGAGGCACTGGCAAAAACTGAAGGGAGAAATAGTCTTCTTTACAATAATAGTTGGAGACGTCAATACACCACTCTCAGCATTGGACAGTACACCTGGGAAGAGGATCAGTAAGGAAACAGAGAGGCTGAGTCATATGATAAAGACATATATAGAATACTGCACCACAAAACAGCAGTATATACATTCTTCTCGAGTGCTCATGGATCCTGAAGAAGGATCCATGAGTACTTGTTTGTTGGGTCAAAAAAGATCTCAAAAAATTTAAAGAGATTGAAATTATACAAAAAGCACGTTCTCTGATTATAATGGAGAGAAGCTAGAAATCAACAATGGCATATGCCAATGGCATATTCCCTTGGCACAAAAAGGGAAAATTCACAAATATATGGAGATTAAACAACATACTTTTAAATAATCAGTGGGTCAAAGAAGAAATTGCCAGAGAATTCAGTAAATATCTTGAGATATAGGAAAATGAGAATACAACACATCAAAACCTATACGATACAGCAAAGGCAGTGCTGAGGGGGGAATTTATAGCCCTCAATGCTTACATTAAAAAAGAATAAAGCACTAAAATCAATGACCTAACTAAACAGCTGGAGGAACTAGAAAAAGAACAGCAAACTATCCCCAAAGCAAGCAGAAGGAAGGAAATAACAAAGATCAGAGCAGAAATAAAATACATTGAAAAAAAAAAACAAAAAACAATAGAGAGAATCAACAAACCAAAAGTTGGTTCTTCAAGAAGATCAACAAAATGACAAACCCTTTGCTAGACTGATAAAGAAGAGAGAAGATGCAAATATAAATATGAGAGGGGGTATATTACTACTGACCGCACAGAAATAAAAGATATCATAAGAGTATTCTCTGAACAATGGTATGCCAACAAACTAGACAATGTAGATAAAATGGACAAATTCCTAGAAACACATGAACAACCTACACTGACCCTAGTAGAAAAAGAAGATCTCAATAAATCAAATCACAAGTAAAAAGATGGAAACTGTCAACAAAAACCTCCCCAAAATGAAAAGCCCAGGAGATGGCTTCACAGGTGAGTTCTACCAAACATTCAATAAAGATTTAATTCCAATCTTACTCAAACTCTTCCACAAAATTGAACAGGGGGGAACACTACCAAATGCACTCTATAATGCCAACATCACCCTACTACCAAAGCCTGATAAAGATATTCAGAAACAATAAAATTACAGACCAATTTCTAAGGAATATAGATTCAAAAATCCTCAACAAAATACTCACTAATTGAATTCAACAACACATTAACAGAATTATTCGTCATGAACAAGTGGGTTTTATCCCAGGCATGCAAGGGTGGTTCAATACAAGAATATCAATCAATATAATATATGACATTAATAAATCAAAGAAGAAAAATCACATGATCATCTTGATTTATGCAGAAATGGCATTTGACAAAATACAGCATCATTTCTTGATAGAAACACTCTAAAAGATAGGAATTGAAGGAAACTTTCTCAACATGATAAAGGGCATATATGAAAAACCCACAGTTAACATTGTATTCAATGGTGAAAGACTGAAAGCTTTCCAGTTGACATCTGGAACAAGACAAGGATACCTACTGTCACCACTGTTGTTCAATATAGTGCTAGAGGTTGTAGTTAAAGCAATCAGGCAAGAAAAAGAAATAAAAGGCATCCAAACTGGGAAGGAAGAAGTAAAACTTTTGCTATTCACAGATGATATGATCCTATACCTAGAAAGTCCTGAAAGCTACTAGAGCTAATAAATGAGTTCAGCAGAATGGCAGGATACAAAATTAATACATAAAAATCAGTAGTGTTTCAATATACTAGTAATGAGCTATCTGAGGAGGAAACCTGAGGAAAAAAATTCCATTTACAATAGCAACTAAAAGAATCAAATATTTAGGAATAAACTTAACCAAGGATGTGAAGGATCAGTATTTAGAAAACTACAATGCATTGCTGAAAGGAATCAAAGATGATTGGAAGGACATTCCATGTTCAAGGATTGGAAGATTAAATATCGTTAAGATGTCAATTCTACCCAAATTGATTTACAGATTCAATGCAATCCCAATAAAAATTCCAACAGCCTTTTAAAAAATATTTGGAAAGGTAAGGGGCCTGAAATAACCAGAAACACCTTAAAAAGGAAGAACAAAATTGGACAACTATCATTTCCTGACTTTAAATCATATTACCCAGCTACAGAGGTACAAACAGCATGGTACTGACATAAAGATAGACATATAGACCAATGAAACTGAATTGAATGTTCAGAAACAGACCCTCACATCTTTGGTCAAGTGATTTTTTGACAAGGCTGTCAAGCCCTCCTAGCTGGGACAGAACAGTCTATTCAACAAATGGTGCTGTGAGAACTGGATATCCATATCCAACAGAAAGAAAGAGGACCACTATCTCACACCTTATACAAAAATGTACTCAAACTGGATCAGGGACCTAAATATGTTAACAGTACAAATATGAGAGCATTCTCTCATGAACTATAATAAGTGCATAATACCAATACATGGTGGTAATAATAGGGGGGTTTATGGAAAAAATACACCAAATGCAAGCTACGGACCATATTAGCAGTATTATTTTGATGATCTTTCATAATCTGTAACAAACTTTCCACAACAATGCAAGGTGTTGGTGGAGGGGTGATGTATGGGAATTCTGCACATTATGCATGATTGTTTTGTAAGCTCACAGCTTCTTAATAAAAAACGTTCTCAAGATTAATTCACTTTACTAAACAAAATATCTTCAATAGAGTGGAAATAAAAGGATGGTCGAATCAATGAGGAAATAGTTTAGATAAACTAGATATATTAAAATAGTATTAGGAGTTTTCTATATTCTTTAAAAAAACTTACCACATGTTGAGCTGCTATCAGTGCCGCTAACGTGCTTCGCCCTGGTGCTCCTGGGGCACAGAAGGAAACCTGGACTTTGCTTCCTTTGATGGTCATACCATCAGCTGCTTGCTGAACCTCTTCGGCATGCTCTGCAGTATTATACTCAACCACTGCAAAGCCACCAACGTAACTACCTTCATCCTGTGCAAGCTGATGTAATACATTTTATTAAAAGGGAAATTCCAATATTTACTTACCAACATTTATTTACAATACCCAATTTTCAAATTCAAGAACAAATGTGTTACAAAACATGATATAGGTAAAAATAATGTACTCCTTATTTCTCTCTGAAAATAAAAGTTTACTAGTTGCTTAAATGCAGTCCTTCCTGAAGACAGGAAGATAAACAAGATTCCAACAAATTTCTTTTCAATTCTTTGCCTCTTTATTTTAAAAAGCAAAACCCAAATTATAATTGTCCTTATATGTCAATTTGTGGGAAAATATGGGGACACAAAATTAAAATGTTAAAATAAAATTCACCAGAAACCTGGACAATGAAACATTCCAGACAATTATTTAGCACATATCTATGTAAAGTAAAGTTAGCATTATCAAGAGAAGGATAGTAGATGGAACCATATTCTACTTTTATTACAAAGTTTTAGGCAGATTCCAGGAATTTGGTCAAGTATACCAGAGCAAACCTTGTTTAGGAGCATTGTGCCCCAGGTTTATTAGAATATCATATGGAACACACAACTTTTATTTCTGAATCTACCCTAAATAAACTCCTGCCATGTAGAACTTGATTTATTTCCAGTCACCCACCTGCAAGAGTGTAAAGGAAGATACTAAAGTCCTGGATCTGCAAAGACTGGTACAAAGAGCAAAAATAAGAACAAAATAAGACACTAAAAAGTTTCTAAGTTTTGAACATGTCTGAATTATCTTAAATAACATTTATACTGTAACTTGAGAATTGTGACAAAATTCAGTTTGGTACATCTATGATAAGATACATTTACAAAACTTCTATTTGGATTTGGCATCTCATAAGTTAATATTACAATTAAATCATTTTGTCCTTTTTAGTTTCTATCCTCCTATTTTTGAAGCTTAACTTTCTTCTTCTTTCTTGTATAATTAGACCAAAATCCTATTTTTCATTCACAGTCTTCCTTCTCTTTAAAATTGTCCTCAAATGCCTTTTCCTCCATGAAATTTTTTCCAAACATATGGGGGAAAGGGAAAATATCAATCTCTTCCAAACATTCTCTAACAACCTCATTCCTCTTATAATCTAAACCAGATCTTAAAATCAGATTTGTAAAAGCCATTAGTCCCTTTGGTCTCTTTTGACCACAAAGTAAGAGACTGAGTCTTCAAAATAGTCAAGCAAAGAGTGTGAATCATACAGATAGAAAAATAAAGAGCCATTTGTAAAGTTTCTTTACTAATCTTTTGAGAACTTAAAAAAAATTGTTTTTACTATTCCTGGTTCATTGTAACTTTCATGCCTATAAAAAGTACAATATCATTTTAAGTTTTTCAAAACACAACATCATTTTAAGTGCCCAGCATCAGTGGTTTCAGAAAAGAATATTTTAGTTCAATACAAGAGCCATTCAAAGATGTAATGATCTGACGTTCATCTAGTTAATTTTCCATCATTTTGAAGTATTTTAGCAGAATCTAAATGATCATTTGAAAAATACTGTAAAAAACATATTTGCACTTGGTAACACTAGACTCGATAAGCTCTAAGGTCCCTTCCAACTCTAGGATTCACAATTCGAATATAATTTGCGATTATTAATGGCTTCCCTGACATTTGCATTAAAGGTCTCAACTAAAGCTCCAAAGAATTATGCATAGCCATAAGATATCACTCTACAATTCTTAGTGTTCAAGAATAGCATATCAATAAACCAGTCAACTTTCAATAACTGGGGAAAATTGTTAAAAAGATTTGTCCCAAAATATTCTAATTTTATTTAAAAATGTGGTTTCTTCAATAGTTATTACATTGAGATTGGAGGGATAAAGTAAAAAAAAGTAAGATGGTAGCATTGATCTTAAAAACATATATATAACATATACTCCAACACCAAAATTCAGGAAATACATGATTAAAGAAAAAGTAGGAGGGAGGGGAAGAAGAAGGGAAGGCAAGAAAGAAAGGAAGCATACAAGCAAAGGAAGGGTTGAAAGAAGGGAAGGGAAGGAGCAAGGAAGAGAAGGAAGAAATGAAAGAAGGCAATTGAGAAAGAGATCATCAGTTGCTACTAAAAATCTGTAAGGAATGGAGTTACATACAGTATACATTTTTGTCTCTATCTGGACATTTCATTTTACTATGGTAAAGTCTTTGAAAATTCTCACCAGTGTTGTTAGTTTTCAGGATCCTCTCTCAATTTCTCACCTACCATGAACCCATATAGAGAGAATAACACACTCCTCTTAAACTTCATAATACTTTTATACCCTCTATTATACCACTCATCATACAGGATTTGTAATTATTTGCTTCTTTGTCAGTCCCTCCTATAAAATTGTGAGGTATTGAGTATCTTTCTAATCTCTACATTTCTGACACTTAGCACAGTGTCTGGCACGTAACAGATAGTAAATGAAGCTTCAGTGGCCAGAGGGTTCAATGGATGAATATGGAAGTATTTCCTGAATTTTGGAGTTGGCATATATGTAGACAAATGGATGGAATAAGAAGGCAGATGAATGAGTGATGGATTTGCTAAGGCATACTTAACTGTATGACAAACAGTTTGGCCCATCAACAGAAGGTATTGATTTAAAATTTCCCAAGAGATTAAAGTCTTTGTTATAAAGTAGAATTAGATTATGCACTATAATATTCACAAAAGTAGATAAATTTGTTAATACATGTAGAATAGATGCATATGCACATATTTGTCAATATTTCTAATGGTATCTTAAAAATACATACCTGGCAAAACACAGGTTTATGGATAGTGGAAAAAAACTGCAATAGCTCCTCTGAATCTCTGTAGTCACTAGGGAGTTTATCTATACAAAGGCACTTAGAATGAATGAGCTCTGAGGCCAACAGATTAACATCCATCCATTGTGCAAAGAGAGCTGATGCTCCCAACTGTTTACCCAATAGTTCCAATCTAGCCTTTGCAGCAAAGTCCTTTTTCATGTATTCCACAAATCCATAGCCCTTGGAATGGCCAGTAACCTCACTATAGACTAGAAAACATCTCTCAATATTTCCATAAGCACGAACAAGTTCTTCAAATTCTTCTAATGTGAAAGAAACAGGCAGGTTGGTAATACACAGCAAAGCATCTGTAGGCTGGAGCTGAACTCTTAAATCTTTTCCTCGAAAAGAATACTGATGAAACATCTGAATTGCATTCTGGGCTTGTTCCCCATTCAGTAAGGTAACAAAAGCTGGAAGAGAACAAAATGAATTAAAATTGTCTAGACCAGTGTTTTCAAACTTTTCTGACTATGAAATACAGTCATTTTTAAAAATCTGTGACTTAGTATATACATACATACACATATTTCTGAAGCACAAGTATCTTGAAATAATACTTACCTCTACCATTTGCAAAGGTACTCTGATACTTTCTACCCAATTTCACTGTGGTTTTTAATGATGACACCCCACTACACTAATTTTCCAACCAGTAACTCAAATAAAAAGTATAGGAATTATTTGAAGAGTTTCACTGTAAGATCCTAAAATATTCTTTCTTTTTTCATTTGAGTAATCTTTTCTACTTCATACAGATTCGATTTTTCCTCCAACAGCCTGTAATGTAAGATTATGAAAGCTTTATAAAACCCTCACTGAAATGAGAATGTAATTATAAAATCTTTCATCTCAGGGAGTTCTAAAACCCTATTTGATAGTAAGGACCAGAAACAAATGAAGATAGAGTAAAAACGATACCAAAAACCCCAAAAGAGGCAAGTTCTTTTTCCAATTCATTTACATGTTTCCTTAAAATGAGGTTATGTTGAAACAACACACACATAATTTGGTATATTTTTCAGATAAATGATGTGGTATGAAAAGAGCCTAGGATTATGATCTTGGATAAGTTTTTAACTTTGAGTCTTTGTAAAACAATAAAAACACCTGTCCTGTCTATCTAATGAAGTTGTTTCAGCAAACAATTATTATACATATGACAATTTGTAAAAGCTAAAACATGACGCAAATGTAAGGTCCTAAACCAATGAAATATTATGCACAATATAGTTGCATATCTGGTAAAATTTAGCCATATCAATGTCTGTTTTAAAAATAAAAACAAAGAACATAAAGATTTCAAGCGATTTTCTAAGAAAAGTTGAAAACCTCCATTAAAAGAAATGACACAGGCAATCCACAAATCACAAATAAATTGCTCTCTAAAAGTTTCTCCCTCCCTCCTGCCTTCTTTCTCTAAGTTTGGAACATGCAATCGAGTTCTTCCACATGAGCATTTAACTTACCCAAATTCTATTATAACAACCTGCCAAATATGTATAAAGAAGAAAGAAAGAATATGAGAGGGTGTCTCTTGGTTTCCAACATCCTTCTTAAAAGTCTTGTGTTATTTTGATTCTGTGCATTTTTCTCCTTACACTGACATAAAATGCCATTTAATTATATTTTCTCCAAACAAGCAAAGAGACAAACCAACAACAATTTGTAAATATTGGTTATAGGTCCATGCCAGCCCATAAAACTATCAGTTCATATTTCACTTGAATTCTCATGGCATTTGACATGACTACCTTGGTATGTTCTTTCCTGCTTCTCCTCACTCCTTCCTCCACTCCCTTTGCTAGATCTTCCTCCACTGCTCATACCCATAAGATGGTACTCCTCAAAGTGCCTTCTTAGCAGAGTAGCACATGGTAACACCTGTGTGGCTGTACCTGGCAACTTTGCACCACTGAATCTTTTCTCTTACTCTATGCCTCGTCACCTGGACAATCACGTCCACTCCCGTTTATTCAGTACAATGTGCCAAGTACTGTATTAGGCACGGGAAATGAGTTGGTGAACAAAACAGGTAAGATCCCTTTCACCACAGAATTCTCAATCCAGTAGGGGATGCTAAACATTGAACAGAGTTACAGATGTGGTTATCAAAAAGGAAGAATGAGGCACAATGAAAGCAATTAGAGCAAACAACCTAGCAAACTGGGAGTTCACAGGTCTCCTATACTCTAATAACTCCCAAATCTATGTTTCTAACCTTCAGTTCCATATATCTCCACATGCCAATCCCCCCGACAGTCCAAAAATAACTGAGGATCTTCACCCTATGTCCGCCAAAAAGACCCCAATACTGCTGCTCTGTCTTTATTCCCTATTTTAGTTGGTAGTGCCACACTCACAAGTCAGAAACTGGGAGTTACCATAGATCCTGTCTCCTTCATCTCCCACATTAAAAAATCCTCAAATTCTACCCTCTAAATAGATCTTGAAACTATCCTCTTTTCTTCATTCCACTAGCTTTTCCACTTTGTAGTCTTTTTTTCCACAATAAAAGGAGTCTCTTAAAAACAGATATTTGTCTGTTTACTCCCAAACTGCAATCATTTGGTATTGCCAAGAAAACCAAGTCCCAGCTCTGTTCTCATGCCCTACAAAGCCCGTTATGATGTGACTCCAGCCTCATTAACTGTCATTGTTCCTCCCCTCCTCACCAGGGTTCTTTATCCTCCAACAGTACTGCATTGTTTGTAGCTCCCTGTAGATACCAAGTTGTTGCAGACATCTAGACATTACACATGTATTCCCCTGACTGCGAGATGCCTCTCATACTCCAGCCACACAAACCATGCAAGTGGCTTTCAAAGCCAGTGCAGAGATTACTGTATCGCGACCTCTGGCCAGGGGGCCTTCTCTGATCCCCTCCCTTACCCTCTCCCAGTTAGTTAACAGTCCCTGATTTATCATACTTCTGTACTTTGAAAATGCTTGGATTGTTGTACGTCTCACTGGGTTGTAATCTAATTGTTTAGATGCCTGCTACCCTACTAAATTGTGAGTTCCCTAAATTACTAATGAAAGTATCACCATCATCTACCAGCGTGTGGCACACAGTAGAATCTCTGTAAATATTACTGGAACAAATGAATAAATGTATGCATACATAGATTAACTAATATGTTTTTTAAAAATGGATGTTTTATTTTCCTTCCCATGGGTATCTGCATTTGCTTGACCCAAATAAGATATTTTATGGTGGGGGTAAGATAACATAATGAAGTAAACTTAAAAATTCAAATAAAATAGGGAGATGAGGTCACTGATTCCCTTCTATAGCTTCTTCCATTTGTTTCCAAACCACAAATTCTCTAATATTCCAATATTTCACACACTGGCTCCCACACTGGCAGACATCACTCTACAGAGGGAAGGCTATGAGGGAATTTGGGATTAATTCTATAACTATTTTCCTATTGAAATTTAAATACTTCACAACAAGTTTCAATCCTTTCATAAGTTATAATTTTATTTATTCTTTTGCCATTGTTTGGTCTACTAGATTATTGGAACAAATTTAATGCCAAACACACCAAAACTTTCTTTATCCAATGTATACTATTTTAACAGAAATATTTCCTGATAACTACTACAGAAAGCTCTGGTTGCAAGAGTATAGTTTACAACTGTAACCATATTTTATCAATCTATATTAATGATCTGTTTCTACAAACACCACCACAGATTCTGAAGTCCAAAGCAATACATTTAATATAATTAATAAGATACTTTATGTTATTTTAGTGGCTGCTTTAGTGTTTATAGTATGCATTTTCAACTTAATCACAGTCTACTTTCAAGTGATGTTATACTACTTCATGTATAGCATTAAAACTTTATAGCAGAATACTTCCATTTCTCCCCCCCCCCCCAGCCTTGGTGCTATATTTCTTCATGTGTTATAAACACTACAATATGTGATTATTTTTGCCTTAAACAGTCATTTTCCCCAATATTTTCTTTATAGTTTTATGAGTCCCAAATGGGACATTTTCAAAAGATGAAGACATTGTTTGAACAGAAGGAAATGGAGCGTACAGTGTTGTTATAAATGATCATCTCCTCTCTTTTTAACCTTTCCTGATAACTCAGCATCTTTTTTAACTGAGGTAAAATTCACATAACATAAAATTAACCATTTTAAAGTGAACAATTAAGTGGCATTTAGCACATTCATAACGTTGTGCAACTACCTCCTCTATCTAGTTTCAGAATATTTTCATCACTCCAACATAAAACCTCAAACCCACACATATAAAACCCACACTAAGTCGCTGGCAAACACCAATCTGCTTTCTATTTCTGTGGATTCACCTATTCTAGATATTTTATATAAATGGAATCATACGATGCATGACTATTGTGTCTGGCTTCTTTCACTTAGCATAATGTTTCTGAGGTTCATCCATGTTATAGCATGTGTCAGTACCTCATTCCTTTTTATGGCTGAATACTAGTCCACTAGACACATATACCACAATTTGCTTATCTATTCATTCATGGATGGACATTGGGTTGTTGCCACTTTTTAGCTACTGTGAATAGTGCTGCTATGAACACTCATGCACAAGGATTTACTTCGGGACCTGTTTTCAATTCTTTGGATATATACAAGGAGTGGATATACCAGATCATATGGTAATTCTATGTTTAACTTTTTGAGGAACCCTTAACTTGCTTTCTGTCATGGCCAAACCATTCTATATTCCCACCATCAATGTATAAGGGTTCCAATTTCTGCATTATTTTCCATTTTTGTGATGATAGCCATCCTTATATGTGTGAAGTGGCATCTCATTGTGTTTTCCATTTACATTTCCTTCACGATTAATGTTACTGACCATCTTTTCATGTGCTTATTGGTCATTCACAATTATTTTTTAAAATTGTTTAAATATTAAGAAAAAGTCTTTACCTCTATAATTATCTAATGAGGTGTTCTTTATTTTTTTCCCCTAGATCCAGATTTCCATCTAGTATCATTTACTTGCTGTTTAAAGACTTCCTTAAATATTTCTTGCAGTGTAGGTCTGCTGGTGATGAATTTTTAACTTTTTTATGTATGAAAATATCTTTATTTTACCCCCATTTTTGAAAGATATTTTCAAAGGGGTAAAAAATTCTATTGAAATTTTTTATCTTTCAGTAAAAAAGAGAAGGTGTTGCTTCATATTCTTTTCACTTGCATTGTTTCCAAGAAATTTGCAATTATTCTTATATTTGTTCTTCCAAATATGTCTCTCTTTTATTTATTTATTTATTTATTTTTGGCTGCTTTTAAGATTTTCTGTTTATCACTAGTTTTAAGCAACATATGATTGTGACTTGTAGTTTTCTTCATGCTTATTATGCTTGGGTTGGTTGCAACATTGTAGCTCTTGGGTTTATAGTTTTCATTAAATTTGGAAATTTGACGGTAATTCTTTAAATATTTTTTCTGTACTACACTTCCTCCTTCAGGAACTCCAATTACTCCAATGTTAGGATGCTTGAAGTTGTCCCAAAGTTCATTAATGATCTGTTCATATTTTTCAGCCTTTTTTCTGTTTCATTTTTTTTAATTTTTTAAAATTTATTGAAGTATATCACTCATGCATGAACATACATAAACAATAAGTGTATACGAATAGTTGTGAACTTACAAACCAAACATACATAACATCATACAGGGCTCTCATACCTCACCCTACCACCAATAATTTGCATTGTTGTGAAACATTTTTAACTAATGGTTAAAGAGCATCCTCAAAATACTACTATTAAACAAAGTATTTCCCCCAACCCACCCTATTATTATTTTTTATATCATTTATATATGAACATACATAAACAATAAGTGTATAGTAAAAGTTGTGAACTTAAAAAGCAAACATTCATAACATCATACAGGGGTCCCATACATCAACCCTCCACCAACACCTTGCATTGTCATGAGACATTTGTTACAAATTATGAAAGAATATTGTCAAAATTTTACTACTAATTATAGTCCTTATCTTACATTTGGTGTATTTTCCCCCCAACCCACACTATTATTATTTTTAAAATATATTTTTATGACAGAACTTGTAAACTTACAAAACAATCATGCACATGTGCAGAATTCCCAAACAACACCCCTCTATCAACACACCACACCCTGGTGGATTATTTGTTACAGATTATGAGATAATATCATCCAATTATTACCAGGTCCACAGCATACATTTGACACACTTTTTCCATACTCCCCCATTATCAACAAAGTACATCTTTGGTATAGATGCAAGAATATTACATTATTACTGCTAACCATACTCCATAGGTCACTCCAGTTGCATTTTTCCCATGCTTCTCCACATTCCCACCACCCTGCAATACTGATATACATCTGCTCTAGCTCACAAAGGACACTCTTGCATCTGTACCATCAACCACTATTCTCATCCATCTCTGGGCCCACCGTGCCACTCAGTCCCCAGACCATTCTCCAGCCCTCTGTCAATTGGCACCCACATCCCTAGACCACCCTCCTCAGCCACATTCCCATTTATAAACCAGCTGTTACTCACTATAATGTGTTACCATCAACTCTGTACATTTCCACACCTTTACAGTAAAGCTAATTAAAACTTCTACATACATTAAATACCAGTAGTCCATCTCAGTACTCCTCTCATCTCCTTTAAGAATCCACCACCTATCACCAGGTCCCGAAGACATCCTCCTACACTTTCTTCCAGAAGTTTTATGGTTCTTGCTTTTATATTTAGGTATTTGATTCATTTTGAGTTAAATTTTTTTTATAGGGTTTGAGATAGGAGTCCTCCTTCCTTCCCTTGCTATGTATATCCAATTTTCTCAGCACCATTTGTTGAATGGACCGTTCTGTCCGAGCTGGGTGGGTTTGACAGGCTAGTCAAAAATCACTTGACCAATATGAGGGTCTGTGTTTTAACCATCAATTCGGCTCCATTGGTCTATGTGTGTGTCTTTATGCCAGTACTATGCTGTTTTTATCACTGTGGCTAGGTAGCATGACTTAAAGTCTGGAAATGAGAGTTTTCTAACTTCGCCTTTCCTTTCTAAGGTGTTTCTGGCTATTCAGGACCCCCTACCTTTCCAAATAAATTTGATAATCATGTTTTCCCTTTATTTTTAAAATGCTGGTAGAATTTTTATTGGGACTGCATTGAATCTGTATATCAATTTGAGTAGAATTGATATCTTAATGATACTTAGTCTTTCAATCCATGAGCATGGAATATTCCTCCAATTATTTAGGTCTTTTTAAAATTTCTTTTAACAATGAGTTGTAGTTTTCTGAATACAAGTATTTTAAATCGGTTAAGTTTATGCCTGAATATTTGGGTTTTATCTGTCACATTTTATTTTCACCACTCTTTTGATGCTTTTAGTTACTTTTCTTGATATAATCTTCATTTCTAGATTCTCTTTCAGGCCTCTCTCTCCTGTCTTTACTTTTCAGGCTGTAGCACACTCTTTAGTATTTCCTGCAAAGCAGGTCTCTTGATTACAAACTCTCTCAGTTTCTGTTTATCTGTGAATATTCTAAACTTGCCCTCATTTTTGAAAGACAATCTTGCCAGATATAAGATTCTTAGCTAGAAGTTTTTCTCTTGCAGTATCTTAAATACATCGTACCACTGTCTTCTTGCCTCCATGGTTTCTGGTGAGAGATCAGCAGTTTAATCTTATCGGGTATCTCTTATACATTACGCATTGCTTTTCTCTTGCTACTTTCAGAATTCTCTCTTTGTCTTTGGCATTTGACATTCTGATTAGTATGTGTCTTAGAGTTGGTCTATTAGGATTTTTTTGGATGGGAGTACATTGTGCTTTTTGGACATGGATATCTATGTCTTTCAATAGGGGTTGGAAATTTTCTACCATTATTTTTTCAAATATTCCTTCTGCTCCTTTTCCCTTCTCTTCTCCTTCTGGGACACCCATGACACATATGTTTGCATGTCTCTTGCTATTGTTTAGTTCCCTGAGAACTTGTTCAAGTTTTTCCAATCTTTTCTTCATCTCTTTTTTTGTATGTTCACTTTCAGAGGCCATTTCTTCAAGCTCACCAATCCTTTCTTCTGCCTCTTCAAATCTGCTATTATATGATTCCAGTGTATCTTTAATTTCATTTATTGCACCTTTCATTCCCATAAGATCTGCTATTTTTTCTGTGTATACCTTCAAATTCTTCTTTGTGCTCATCCAATGTCTTCTTAATATCCTTAATTTCTTTGGCCATCTCACTGAATTTATTAAAGAGATTTGTTTGAACATCTATGATTAGTTGTCTCAACTCCTTTATGTCATCTGGAGGCTTATCTTGTTCCTTTAAGTGGGCCACATCTTGCTGTTTCTTGGTGTGGATTGTAATTTTTTGTTGGTGTCTTGGCATCTGGCTTACTAGAGTATTTATTCTGGGTGCAGTTTTTCTCTTTAGTTTAGGGCTTCCTGCCCTTCTCCCTTGCAGGTTGCATAGCAGGAGCCAAGGATGTAGTTGGTGCTATAAACTGTGGAGGCTCAAGCTACCCTCATTGCCCCAAGGACCAGTGAAGCTTCTCCCAACTTTCTCCTTTGCCAGGGGTAGGGACAGAGCCACAGCTGTGTGGAATAATCCAACTCATGCATGCCTAGACTGTAGTTGCCCAGAGAGACTGATGAAGCTTCAAGCCCCTTTCTCCCCTGCCTGGGGCAGGGATGGAGCTGCAGGTGTGGGCAGCAATCTATGCAGTGCAGGTCCAAAATGACTGCAGTTGCCCAGGTAGACTTCTGATTATTCAGTCTGTGCCAGCTAAATGTACCTGCATTTACCTGGATAGGTTGGTGCAGGGCCTGTCAGTTTCCCCGCTTCTAGAGGTGGGGCTGAAGCCTAGGCTAGGGCTGCAAGACAATCTGGGTGATAGACACCGGTCTCTACTGTCACTGTGATTTTCAGTCAGCCTGGCTTCCCCTCATGCTAGGGGTGGAGTCAAAATTGCGGCTACCATCCTCCTTCTGACTTGGATAGGCTCAAACTTAAGCTGTTCTTAGGGTTACACTTTAGCCAGCCGAATTTACTAATCAGTAGCTGAAATTGGTGGCCAATGGTCTCTTCCTTCTCTGTTTTTGGGAAATGGAGCTTCCAATTCCTGCCACAGAATAGCTCCTGGGGTGGCTTGCACTGCCAAAGTAGGATGATCACCGGCCTCCGCGGTGTGGCCGGTAATTTCCCAGAGAGGCTGTCGCAGCTCCCCCCAGCTTTCTCCCTGCTGGAGGTGGGGTTGGAGCTTAGGCTAGAGCGGCAATCTGATCTAGATGGAAAAAAAGCCAGTCCCTACCAGCACTGTGATTTTCAGTCAGCCTCGCTTCCCCTCATGTCAGGTGCGGAGTTAAGATGGCGGCCACTGACGTCTTTCTGACTTGGACAAGTTCAAACTTTAGCTGTTCTTAGGATTATACTTTGGCCTGCAAAATTTACTAATCAGTAGCTGAAGTTGGTGCACAACTGTCTCTTCCTCCTCTGTTTTGGGAAGTGGAGCTTTCAATTCCAGCCGCAGAGCAGCTCCCCAGGCAGCTTGTGCCTCCAGTGGAGGATAGGCACCAGCCTCTGTGGCGTGGAGTGCTCTACTTACAAATATTCTCTGCAGATGGGCAGTCTCCTCCTTCCATTCTTTCAAGGTTGTTGCAGGATGCACTTCTGGTCTCCTGGAACCCCCAAACAAGTACTCTAGATAGCTGTGGGTGATCACCAAGTGCCCTGTAGCAGGAGCTGATTCTCGGAGCTCTTTACTCTGCTGCCATGTTGCTGGTTGTCCTCTCTCTGTTTCATTTGTAATAGTTTTTGTTGCTTTGTCTTCAACTTCATTAATCTTTTCTTCTGCAATGTCTATTGTGCTTTTAATTCCATCCACTGCATTTTTCATCTCAGACATTGTAGTTTCCCTCTCTAGAAGTTTGATTTAGGTAATTTTTCAATATCATACATGCCTCCACTTAATATGTTGAAACAGTCTTATGACTTTTGGTACATAAGGAACACATTTTTTAAAAACTGCTTTAAAGTTTCAATTGATTTTTATTTCTTCTCACTATGGTTGGTATTTTCCTGCTCCTTTGCATCTGTGGTGAATTTTTTAATTGGATGATATTGTAAATATTGCTTTGTTGGAGGTTGGATATTTTTGTATTCATGTGACGATTCTTAAGCTTTGTTCTGGGATGTGGTTAAGTTACCTGGAAACAGTTTGACTCTTTCTGGCCTTGCTTTTAAGCTTTGTTAGGCAGGTAGAACCAGAGTATCATTTAGTTTAGAGTTAACTTTCCCCACTACTGAATACTCTTCCTGGTACCTAGTGAAATCTGAGGTTTATCAATATGACTGGTGGTAATAGCACTATTCCTGCCTGGCCCTGTTTGAGTTGTGAGGACTGATAGTTCTAATCCCTTTGGCAATATCTAGTAACAATGAAATTGTGCTGAACCTATAACCCAGCAATTTACTTGTGGAGAAACAGGAACAATGTGTATTAGAAAACAAAAAGATGTTCATTGGAGGATTGTTTAAAATACTGAAAAATTGAAAACTTTTTTTCATAAATATATTTTTTATTTTTAAAAGATACTAAGATTACATAAAATGTTACATAAAAAATATATTAGTGTGGTACATTCATTGCAATTGATGAACACATTTTGGAGCATTGTCATTAAACATGGATTATAGTTTACATTGTAGTTTACACTCTCTCCCACTCAATTCTGTAGGTTATGGCAGGATATATAATGGCCTGTATCTGTCATTGCAATATCATTCAGGTCAATTCCAAATCCTGAAAATGTCTCCATATAACACCTCTTTTTCCCTCTCCCTGACTTCAGCACCTCCAGTGGCCATTGGCTCCACTCAATGATATAATTTCTTCCATTGCTAGAATCACAATAAGTCTATTGTGAATACCAGTAAGTCTACTCCAGTCCATATTTTATTCCCCAATCCTGAGGATTCTGGGATGGTGATGCCTACTTCATCTCTAATTGGCTGATGGATGGGACTCTCTTGCAGGTGTAGACTCTCTCGGTTCCTTGGTGTGGTGGTTGTCCATCCTCATCTCCTTCTTAGTTGAAGGACTCATTGGAATCAGCTGGGTGAGTCCAATGAACTGGAGAGTAGGTGTGGCAACTCTGCTGAGGCTCAGGGCCCAGCTGGCACATGGAGAGCCCAGAGATTCAAGTCTCTTGGATGTACACCTACCAACTCCAGTATTAACTATAGTTTAAAATAAAAGGGACAGAGGAGGCATGTGTAGAGAAGTCAACATTTGAGTCCAACTCTGTCACATTCGGGAGCACAATCTCCAAAGTAGGGCCCACTGGCAAGGCACCAAACTCCAGAGCTATCTGCCATGACCATAGGACCTGGGTGTCTCCAGAGCCTCAGGAGCCCCGCTGTTTGAGGTAGTATCTACTTTGGCAGTCTATGAGATCCTGTTGAGACGTGCATAAGCATTACCTCTGGGATGACCTCCCAACTCACTTTGAAGTCCTCTTAGCCATATAAATTCATTTGTCTTTACCTTTTCCCCCTTTTATTAAAGGTAGTAATCCCTTGGTGCCAGGGAGGCTCATCCCTGGGAGTCATGTCCCTCACTGGGGGGAAGGTAATGCATTTATATGCTGAATTTGGCTTAGAGAGAGGCCACATTTGAGCAACAAGTAGGCTCTCAGGAGGTAACTACTAGGCACCCTACACCACTAGGCTAAGTTGCAAATTCAAGAGCAAAAGGCTCAAAAGCACATTCGTCAATATCAAGGACCCACCAATGGACCATCCTTCTTCACTAGTCATTGCACCTGTATTTGGGGGATCGTTGCTGTTCCGTTAGAGAAGGTGGCAGAGCTCCCCAGGATGCAGATTCAACAATCTTTCGGTTGTTATGTGACTCTCCACCCACTGTGGCAATGCCCCATGAACACCCAAACATATTTATATACATTATATGTATGCCCAGGTGAACTTCCTCCCATGTGTCCCCCACCACCAACATCCTACACAATTGATCCACCTCTGCCACAGCTGCAATGCCTCCATGATCCAAAACGTCCTCAAAACCAAAGCCAAGAATGTTGCCAAACTCAATTAATAGGAAAATGAAACAACAATGATAGGTTTAAACAAAAGAAATAAAATACATAATAATTTAGAAAAACTAAAACTAAAATAAAGTAAAAAAAATTGGGGTACTGTGATGGTTAGGCTAATGTGTCAACTCGGCCAAGTAATTGTGTGCAGGTGTTTGGTCCAGCAAGCACTGGGCTGTTGCCAATGGTTTGGCTGGATGGTCAGGGACTTGGAAGGAACATGATTGGGAAATTGGTAACAAGGAGGTCTGGGGAAAAGCTATGTGGATAGAACTTTCTGAGTGGGCAAAAAACATGAACATATTTTTGTCCCACATGAATGCTCACCAGAGGGTGACTTCAGCAGAGGAAGAGTTTAATAATCAAGTGGATAAGATGACTCACTCTGTGGCTAATGCTCAGCCTCTTTCCCCAGCCACTCCTGTCATTGCCCAATGGACTCATGAACAAAGTGACCATGGAGGTAGGGATGGAGGTTATGCATGGGCTCAGCAAAATGGACTTCCCCTCACCAAGGCTGACTTGGCTACAGTCACTGCTCAATGCCCAATCTGCCACCAGCAGAGACCCACACTCTGCCCCCGATATGGCACCATTCCTCGAGGTGACCAGCCTGCTACCTGGTGGCAGGTTGACTACATTGGGCCACTTCTACCATGGAAGGGGCAGCAATTTGTTTTAACTGGAATAGACATATACTCTGGCTATGGGTTTGCATTTCCGCCACGCAATGCTTCTTCCAAAACTACCATCCATGGACTTACCGAATGTCTTATCTACCGCCATGGCATTCCACACAGCATTGCTTCTGATCAAGGAACCCATTTCATGGCAAATGATGTGTGGGAATGGGCACATGCCCATGGAATTCACTGGTCTTACCATGTTCCCCATCACCCTGAAGCAGCTGGATTAATAGAACAGTGGAATGGCCTTTTGAAGACTCAATTATGGTGCCAACAAGGTGGCAATACCCTGCAGGGCTGGGGCAATGCTCTCCAGGAGGCTGTGTATGCGCTGAATCAGCATCCTCTTTATGGTGCTGTTTCTCCCATAACCAGGATTCATGGGTCCAGGAATCAAGGGGTGGAAATGGGAGTGGCACCACTCACTATAATCCCTAGTGACCCACTAGGAAAATTTTTGCTTCCTGTCCCTGCAACCTTAAACTCTGCTGGTCTACAGGTTTTAGTCCCAAAAGGAGGAGTGCTGCTACCAGGGAACACAACAATGATTCCATTGAACTGGAAGTTAAGACTGCCACCTGGCCACTTTGGGCTCCTTTTACCTGTGAATCAACAGGCAAAGAAGGGAATTACTGTACTGGCTGGGGTGATTGATCCTGACTATCAAGGGGAAATAGGACTACATCTACATAATGGGGGTAAAGAAGAGTTTGCCTGGAATGCAGGAGATCCTCTAGGGCATCTCCTAGTACTGCCATGCCCTGTGATTAAAGTCAATGGAAAATTTGCAACAAACCAATTCAAGCAGGAATACCAATGGCCCAGAATCTTCGGGAATGAAAGTTTGGATCACCTCACCAGGCAAAGAACCACGACCAGCTGAAGTGCTTGCTGAAGGTAATGGGAACATGGAATGGGTAGTGGAAGAAGGTAGTGATAAATATGAACTTCAACCACGTGACTAGTTACAGAAACGAGGACTGCAATAGTCATGAACCCTTCTTCGTTTCGTTATGAGTATGATTGTATACGTACACAAAACGAATTTCTTGTTTTCTTCCCCAACCTTTTCCCCTATCATATGAAAAGTTGTATTAATTTCACGTCATAATATTTAAGGATGTCAAGTTTAAGAGTGAATATTACCCAAGGACTTGCACCCTTTTCTGTGGGGAATTATTTATTTATTTATTTATTTATTTTTATTTATTTATCCCCCCCTTGCTGCTTGTGCTTGCTGTGTCCATTCACTGCGTGTCTTCTCGGTGTCTGCTCATCTCCCCCTTGCTGTGAGGTCTTGCCGCATCAGCCCAGGGCACCGCGCGAGCCGGCCTGCCCTCACAAGGAGGCGCCGGGAAGCGAACCCGGGGCCTCTCATATGGTAGACGGGTGCGC
>JAQZBX010046407.1:0-20777 GCA_029593785.1 Cabassous unicinctus | reverse complement strand
GTTTCTGATGAGAAATAGGCACTTAATCTTATTGAGGCTCTTGTTTGTTTATTTTTTAATCCATCCTTTATTCCCTCTTAACTCATGCATTCCCAGGGGCCTATGTGCAAATTGCTCCTTCTACTTGAACTGCCCTCATATTACTACCTAAAGTTTTATTCTATATCTCTTTGCTTATTGTCAGCCTCTGAAACTAAAATGTTAGTTACATGAGGACTGAGACCTTGTCTTGGTTGTCTGGTGTTGAACCTAAGATACAGTAGGTGTTCAATAAGTATATTTGGGGTGAACATAACTGTTGCTCTAGTTTTCAAATATAGAGCTAGGATATAGAGGATATATCAGTAAATTGGGCTTTATTGCTAGGAGAGAGTGATGGAGCTATAGGGATGGCAGTCGTATTCAGAGAGCCATGTTAGAAACTGAAGATCCCCATCTCTAGATTCTGCTCCAAACCATTTTACAAATAGCATTCAAAGTGAACTTTCTAGAAAATACATTGGACCATGTGACTCCACTGATAAAACCCTTCAGTAACTTCCCACTACCCTCAGAATAAATTCATTCATTTACAAATTGTTACTGAAAGCTCTATTAACTTTCTTTTTTAAAGATTTATTTTATTTATTTATTTCTCCCCCCACCCTCATTGTTTGCACTCGCTGTCTGCCCTCTGTGTCCATTTGTTGTGTGCTCTCTGTGTCTGCTCATCTTTTTTTTTTCTTTGGAGGCACTGGGAACTGAACTTAGGAACTCCCATGTGGGAGAGAGGTGCTCAATCACTTGAGCCACCTCCTCTCCTTGCTTTGTTGTGTCTCTCATTGTGTTTCCTCTTTGTGTCATCTTGTTGCTTCAGCTCACCACACCAGCTCATCAGGTCAGCTCACTGTCTTGCTGTTCTTCTCTGGGAGGCACCAGGAACCATACCTGGGACCTCCCATGTGGTTGGCGGGCACCCAAATGCTTGAGCCACATCCACTTCCCTGTTAATTTTCTTTTGTTGTATAACAAGTTATTACAAACTTACAGACTTAAAACAACACCCATTTATTAGTTCACAGTTCTTAGGTGAAAAGTATGGGCACAGTGCAGCGGGGTTCTCTGTTAAGGGTACCACAAGGCTGAAATCAAGGTGTCAACTGAGCTAAGTTTTCATCTAGAGACTGGGAAAAAAATCATTCCAAGCCCATTCTGAGACTGATGTAGCTTCAAGTACCTTCCTCCCCTGTCTGGGTTGTGGATGGAGCTGCAGGTGTGGGCAGCAATCTATGCCAAGCGGGTCCAAAATGACCACAGTTGCCCAGGTTGATTTCTGTCTATTCAGCCTGTGCTGGCTGAATGTACCTGCAGTTACCCAGAGAGGTGGTACAGGTCCTGCCAGCTTTCTCCCTGCCAGAGGTGAGGCTGAAGCCTAGACTAGGTCTCCAGACTGATCTGGGTGGAAAGAAACTGGTCCCTACCATCACTGTGACTTTCAATAAGTCTAGCTTTCTCTCATACTGGGAGTGAAATCAGAATGGTGGCTACCGGCCTCTTTCCAACTTGGGCAGGTTCAAACTATAGTTGTTCTTAGGGTTATACTTTAGCCAGCTGAATTTACTCATCAGTAGCTGAAGTTGTTGGCCAACTGTCTCTTCCTCCTCTGTGTTTGGGAAATGGAGCTTCCAACTCCTGCTACAGAATAGCTCCTGTGGCGACTTGTGCCACCAGGGTAGGATGAGCATCAGCCTCTGTGACATGGCTTGCAATTACTCACAGTGGCAGCTTCAGGTCCCCCTAGCTCCCTCCCTGTTGGAGGTGGGCCTGGGGCTTAGGATAGAGCTGCAATCTGATATGGATGGAAAGGAGCTGGTCCCTATCAGCAGTGTGATTTTCAGTCAGTCCTGCTTCCCCTTATGCCAGGGGCATAGTTAAAATGGTGGATACCAGCCTCTTTCTGATTTGGAAAGGTTCAAACTTTAGCAGTTCTTAGGATTATACTTAGCCAGCCAAATTTACTAATCAGTAGCTGAAGTTGTTGCCCAACCATCTCTTCCTACCACATTTTTTAGAAATGGAACTGATTTCTTTTGCAATTTCCTACTTGACCCACTGTTTGTCTAAGAGTGTGTTGTTTAACTTCCATATCTCTGTGCCTTATCTGGTTCCCTTGCCCTTACTGATTTCCAGCTTCATTCCATTGTGGTCAGAGAAATTACTTTGTATAATTTCAATCTTTCTGAATTGGTGGTGAGTTGTTCTTTGGCCTAGCATGTGACCTATCCTGGAGAATGATCCATGTGATCTCGAGAGGAAGGTATATCCCACTGTATTTGGGTGTAATGTTCTCTATATGTCTATTAGGTCTAGGTCCATTAGCATATTATTCAAGGTCAGTGTTTCTTTAGTGACCCTTTGTCCAGATGTTCCGTCTAATGGTAATAATGGTGTATTAAAGTCCCCCACTATAATTATAGAGGCATCGATTTCTCCACTTAGCTTTTCCAATGTTTGCCTCATGTATTTTGAGGTGCCCTGATTAGGTGCATAAATGTTTGATCTTTCTTCTTGATAGATTATCCCTTTTATTAATATATAGTGTCCTTCTTTGTCTCTTACAATATTTTGCATTTAAAGTCTATTTTGTTCCATATTAGTATAGGTACTCCCACCCTTTTTTTGGTTATTGTTTGCATGTAAAATCATTTCCCAACCATTGACTTGAAACTTCCTTGTGTCCCTGAGACTAACATAAGTTTCTTGTGGACAGCATATAGATGGGTCATATTTCCTTATCCATTCTGCCAATCTGTGTCTCTTCATTGGAGAGTTTAATCCATTAACATTCATTGATATTACTGTCAAGGCATTATTTACATTAGCCATATTTTCTTTAGGTTTATGTATATCACATGTTGTTTTATTTCTCTTTTTATCTTTATAGTTATTCTTGACAATAATCTTCCTTCCTACCTTCTCCTCCAAATCTCTCTCTCCTTTTTTCCTTTCAATCTGAAAAACTCCCTTTAGTATTTCTTGAAGGGCATGTTTTTTTTTGTTGACAACTCTCTTAATGTCTGTTTATCTGTGAATATTTTCATCTCTCCTAATATTTGAATGTCAGCTTTGCTGGATACAGAATTCTTAGCTGGAATTTTTTTCTTTTAGCACATTAACTATGTCATACCATTGCCTTCTTGCTTCCATGGTTTCAGACAAGAAATTAGTACTTAATCTTGTCAAGCTTCCCTTGTATGTGACAGGTCGCTTTTCTCTTGCTGCTTTCAGTAGTCTCTCTTTGTCTTGAGCATTGCACAATGTGATAAGTATATGTCTTGGAGTAGGTCTGTTAGGATTAATACTGTTTGAGGTGTGCTGTACTTCTTGGACATGTGCGTCCATGTCCCTCAAAAGAGTTGGGAAATTTTTAGCCATTATTTCCTCCAACACTCCTTCTGCCCCCTTTCCCATCTCTTCTCCCTCTGGGATGCCTGTAATGTATATGTTTGTATGTTTCATGTTGTCATTCAAATCCCCGAGTTCCTGCTGGATTTTTAAATATCTTTTTCATCTATCTGTTCTACTATCTGTCAGATTTCAGATGTAATGTATTCAACATCACTGATTCTTTCTTCTGCCTGTTGTTATGTGCTTCCAGCGTATTTTTAATTTCTTGCATTGTGCCAATCATCACCATCAGATCTTTTATCTTTTTATGAATGTTTAAGATTTCTTCATTATGTTAGGCCAGTGTCTTCTTAATATCCCTTTTCTCTTCCCTTACTTCATTAAGTGTATTCATGATATTTGTTTGGACATCCTTGAATAGTTGTTCCACGTTCTGTATCTCCTCCTGGTTTTTTTTTTTTAGTTTGTTCATTAGACTAGGCCATGACTTCCAGTTTCTTAGTATGGCTTGTAACTTTTTGTTGGTGTCTAGGCATCTGTTTATGTTGATAGACTTATTTGGTTGGTTAGCTTCTCTTTCTATTCTAGGGTTTCATTTATTTTGTAGTAGTGGTAGTAGTAAGGCTCCTTTTTGACATTTTGTCCCTCTTATTCTATACCCTTGCAGTTGTCTTTGTTCCCTTGAAAAAAGTATTAGGAATAGAGAAAAAGAAATAGATGAAAGAAAAAGAATAATAGTAATAATAACAAAAAAGGGTAGAAGAGGCAGGAAAATAAATGAGTTAAAATTATAAAAAATAAAAAGGAATAAGAATATAAAAGGTAGAAGAGAAAAAATGAAACAAGAAATAGAATTAATTAAAAGTCCAGAAAAATGAGATGAGTAGAGAAGAAAAAATGAAAGAGAGAGAGTGAGTGAAAGAGAGAGAGAGAGAGAGATAAGAAATAAAGACCAAACAAGGAGAAGTGGAATGAAAGAAAAGCACAGATGACAGAAGATGGAAAAATGAAGGAAAGAAAATAAATAAAGTAGATAGAAAAATAAGTTTAAAAAAAGGAAACAAAGAAAGGGAAAAGACAACAAATAAGAAATAAAACAACAACAGAAAAACAACCCAGGATAAGCAGGCTTACCTCCTAGGCCCCTAGGGAGCATCTCAGGCTGCCGGTGCTCATCCATCAATCACCCTGAAGCCTGTCCTCCACAGATGAGGTACACAATTTTAACAAATAAAACAATGAATAAAAAACAATAAAAATTACAAATAATGGATCAAAAAGCTTAAAACAAAAAAAAATCTCAATCTATAAGTTCCCTGTCATGAGGTCCCTGTCATAAGGTGCCCGATAACAAGGTGGATCAGTCTCTGGATCCCTTCTCTTAGGAGGTACCAAGAATCAAACCAGGGACCTAGACCTTGTACATGCAAGGCAGGAGTTCCTACCCTGAGCTCCACCTGCTCCACAAGTTAAGTAGGCTTCTGAAAGCTTATCTGGCTTGGCATGTCCCCATTCTCTCAGGTGAGTTGAGTTTCTAACAGTTTGCTGGGGAGCCAGACTGGTTAGGCACCTGTCTCGGCCTCTTCCCTGACCTCATTCCTCTCTCTTCCAGGGTGGTTGGGTGTGACAGCCTGCCTGATCAGATTCTCCCTCTCCTCTTCCTGGGTCCACGTCAGCACTGGCTGTGGTCTCCCCTGAGTTTCAAAAGGGGCTTAGCTGGCCAAACTCTATGAAAGAAACCACTCTCCACCCTCCACCAGACCCTTCTTTCTCCTAGAAATGTTGTCTCCCTCTCAGTTGGCTGCAGTGAGCCAGGTATTTTACTGAGGTTATTTGCCTTGAGGGTGGAATATATGTGCAGTTTCCAGCCACAGGAATGAGTAGCTCATGATTTTCCTTTGTCTTCTTTGTCTTTCTGTCTTGCTCCTTCCTGGATGATGTGCAGCACTTTCCTGTTCTGCAGATCTCCTAAGCAGCTCCCTCAGGTAGGTTTTTGCCCTTTCTCCATTGTTCTTTGTGAGAGAGTTGAGCTCTGCCTACCTACTTCAATGCCATCTTATAGGAGCTGTGTACTTCTTTTAAAGAATTCTAAAATGCGTTCATAAAATGTCTTAGATTCTGAAAATAGTTTTTGGAAATTATTTAATATGACATGATCATTTGAATTTTTACTCATTTATTCAATAATTTTAAAGTATCTGCTGAAAATACAGAAATGAATCATATATAGAATCTGCCCTTAAGCTCATAGTCCTGAGAGGAGATGAGAATAGTGCATAACTGAAAACGATCATTGAGTTTAAGTGATAGAACTGAGGACAACTTTATTCCTCAAATATATTCCTACAACTTTATATCCATATCTTCCTATAACAGACTTTTTAAGACACTTAGAAAATAGCCATATTGTCAATGGACAATATGTCAATGTCAACATTGGATAGGAGTCAGGAGACATGGGCCCTAATTCAAGACTTGTCACTCTGTTTTGGTGTGACCTTAGACCAGTACTATTCTCCTTATGTGCCTAAATTTCTCCATCAGTAATGTGAGGAAGTGAAAGAAATTGGATAATCAGAATTAGATCTTTCTTGAATTACACATACCTGCCTGGGGTGCATCTTAGATCCTCTAATGGGCTTCTCTCTTGCTTTTTTGTTGAATGCATTTAACAGAAATGAATTAAACTGTGATCATGTCTTTAGCTCAAACTGGAGATGGAGCATCACCCATTAGTTCTGTATGAACTCCAGATCAGCTGCAGTAAAATGACTCATGACAACTTAGATAATTCATGAGAGCAGGTCAATGAAAGACTGTGCAAAGTAGGAGCCACATACAGCTCTTTGTAGAGACTAAATTTCTGAATGTATGGCACAAAGGGAAAGCTCTGTAGATCTGGATTTCCTCCAAAGGAGAGAAATAAATCCTTTAACAATGGAAAAATTGAAGATTGTAAATAGAAGGAAAGGTTGGACAGAACAAAGAAAATAACTCACATATCCTGATCACTTACTATGTGTCAGGTGCTGTGGAAAAACCAATGGAAGAGAGATGAATCTGGGGATAATCTTTCCTCCAGAGAGTTACATTCATTTACTCACCAAGAATATAATTTTCACCTACTATGTACTAAGTACTGTTCTAGGTGCTTATTGTACACTGATGAGCAAAACAGACAAAACCCCTGTATTTGGAGAGCACAGATTTGATGTAATATGGACTTTGCTATCTTTGGCACTATGGGGAATGAGAAAGGAAAGGAATTAAAATCCGTCATCCTTCCACAAGTTTCTTTAAAATTGGTTGAAAAAATAAGATTACTATTCATGCAAAAAAATTCAAGGAAGGATATACTCAAGCATTGCAATCTGTGGGATGAATAGGTTTTTCTCTTTTCTGGACTTCTGCAACATCCATTTAAAAATTCTATATATGACAAGGTTTGGGTTAATCATATCTCTCAGTTTATGGTACTACATTATCACTGGTCTATACAAGGCTGCTCTTGGCTTTATTTATTTATTTATTTATTTATTTATTTATTTATTTTTCCTTTTAGGCCCAGTGCCCACTCCCATTCACACCTTTCAACCATCCCATCCCACTGGCTCTCATTTGCTTCATGAATATTTCACTGGTTTCTGCTTAAATGTACCTCTTTGGAGAAGATGTTCCCAATATGCTCATCTAAAATATACCACCTCCTTATCACTCTCTTTCCTCTCACCCTGTTTTGTTTTTCATTAGAGAGTTCATACGTACTTGAACTTCAATTATTTATCTCCTTCACCAGAATGTAAGCTCCAGTGGGGTAGGGACTTTGCATTATATACAATTGTATTTCTAAAGCCTAGAACAGTGCTTGGCACAAAGTAGGTGGCCAACTAATACTTGTGGAATAAATGTATGAGTGAATTAATAGATGAATAAATGAAAGGAAGATCCGTGATAACTGAAGAAGTTGAGAAGTCTCCAAAGATGACTTGTAAATCCCTGAAGTATTATATATATTCATAATTAATCCTTTTACTTTTTTGTATTTTTATTGATTTGTTCCTTCAACGAACATTCTCTGCTTACTCTGTGTCAGACACTGTGCTAGGCACTGTAGAGCCCAAAGCAAATAAGACAAGGTCATTCTTTATTGAAAGGAGTTTAAAGTCACGTGAGCAAAATGGACATATCATAGATAATTATAATATTGTGTGACAAAAGCATTAATAAATATACGGGCAATGTGCAATGAGATCACAGAAAATGAAGCAATGAACTTTGAAGGAGCCAAAGATGTCTTCATGGATGAGACAAACACATTTCATTCATTCATTTAACAAAGATTTCAACAAAGATTTATATGTCTACCCTGTACTAGGTGCCAGTGACACAGCATCTGTGACTAAGGTCCAACATGAACAACTAAATAACCAACAAAAAGAATAGAACAGCTGAAACCAAGGTGCTACCCAGGGCTTGCATGACTGCCAGTTTGAGAAGCCCTTTCCTAGACAGTTGAAAAGTAGAGCAAAAATGAGGACTTTGGCAGCCCACTTGAAGGGGGACACTCTCTGGAGAGAGAACAACCAGAGATTTCAAATAAGCCCAAATAGAATCTGCTCAGTTAACTAACATTGCCTTTGTTCCCTGAAATGGAAAGGTGAGCCTAAAATACACTGTTCAAATGGTTAAGTAATGCTGGAGCCAGATTCTGAGATCCCAAAGGACAGAAAACTGGATTCATGGAATACATTTGGAATCCAGACAATTAAAAAGCTAACAACAGGGGTAACAATGCATATTTCATAATGGCGTGGTAAAGGGTGTAAGTGTAAATCCTCTAGCTACCTTTGAATGACCTCATTTGCTTACAAAACCTGTAGTTCCATGGAAGTATTTGCTTTTTAGCACAACCCTTGTTATAAATCACAATAGCAAATGCTCCAAATGGCGGGCATTGTTTTGTGATGGAACTGCTTCTCACATTGGGTGACTCTATGTAGCATTCTCTAGGTGAGGAGTTTCAGGGATTTACAGTAGAAAAACAAAAATGGTTTTAAAGAACTTTATTTCAAAGGTGAAAATGATCACAGTTCTGTATTGGTCATTACAAATAAAATTAATAGTATAAATCCAAGGATAATTATTTTACTCTTTATATTAAACTGCATTTAACATGGTTCTTAATGTTTCTGAACAACACCAATTAAGATAGCAATAAATAAGAAGTAGTAAATACAAAAGTTAGACAAGATGCACCTAAAACTTACCACAAGTACTTAAACTATCCATAATAGACTATTATCACAATGAAATATGATGCATATTCTTCTGATATTGCACATCTGTCCTGTTCAGAGTAGAGCATGTGCTAAACTAATGGGCCTGAACCTTGGTTGTCCCCTTGACGGGACACGTACAGGCTGAATTCAAAGAAAGACCAGCATAGAACTAGCACTGTCCTGAACAATGATGCACTAAGAAGTTTAAATATAAAGTTCAGGAACCTTATTTAAGTTTCTGCATAGAAAACAAATTAATCATGCAGTCCAAGTTAATGCATAACTGGTTTCTAAAGAGTCCAAATTTAGGACATCACATTTACACATACGAGTGTGAATGCTGTTTTTAAATTGCAATAGTTTAAAACATTCATAAAATATATTACAAAAATGCAATTAAATTCAAATGTCTGTGAGTATTCTGAGAAATTTCCATTAGGTCAATTCATAGTGGTTTATCAGCTCAGAAAGCAAACAACAAGGGCAGAAATTATCTCCTTTCTTTTGGCAAGTGTTTTTCAAACTCTGTTTCTCAAACTCATCAGGAGGTTGGTATATTAATTTAGTTGGTGGGTTGGAGCCAGTGATTTATATATATACATATGTGTATATGTTTATGTGATATATAAAACATCAGAGTGTATGAAATGGGTCCTTAATAAGAATTGTTTTAGGAAGTTTGGTTTCTGTCTTACATACACATGCATGTACCAAGTAGGGATATATATTATCTTACTGTGTATCTGAGCCAAAAATTTTTCAGAGAAGTTTTTCAAAAAAACCTTTAGACAACTTTTTCTCCCCTGCTCCAGAACCTACAAAAGTCCTCATTTGTTCTTCTAGCCTAAATATTCCAATACCCATTTTAATTTGGCCCTTATCTCTCTACCTAACGTATCTCCTACTATTTTCCCCAAGGAGATTGACTGGGTACCTTAATCCTGGCTTTCTCCCAACCACACACAAACTAAAGTCGTTCTTGCTTTTGAGGATTTGCACCTCTCTTGCCTAGAGCACCATTTCTTGCCAGAGCACCATTTCCCTCTTCTGTACCTGCCCAATTTCCATTTCTACTTTAAGATCCAGCACAAGTGTGAGTATTCCCACAAAGCCATCTCTAACTGTGTATTTCTAACTTCTGGCATTCACATTTCTCTCCCTATTTTCTAATTGACCATGATACTTATCATCCATACCATACAACTCAATACTTAAAACACAGTAGGAATCTCAAAGATGGGAGAGACCTGAAAGGCTATTTGGTCCAACCCTTTACTGAGGGCAATGTATTCCAGAACAACTTGCATCTAAATCACTTGGGGAGCATATTACACATGCATGCTTGTGCGCCTCATGTCCAGACCTCCTGGATCAGAATCTCTAAGACCAGTCCCAGGAATCTGTATGTACATCAACTTCCAAGGTCTAATTCAACCTATCACTCAGCTCAGGGACTCTTACTCCCCCCCTTTTTCCAGGGAAAAGCCCAGGGTCATTGCTTCCATCTGTACCTATTCCCCTATTTCCTGGTACTATCCAGCTAAGCAGTGTGTAAGGATGTCTTTTCTCATACATTTGCAGAGGCTCGGAGAAGAGCTTTTCCAACCAGGAGGAACAGTGCTGAGAAAAAAATGACACAGTCTCAGGACTACATGGAGCTAATCATTGAACATCCCCTAAACTTTGTGCCTGCTCCTCTAGAATGGCCAGAGAAACCTCTATTTACTGCTAAGTGTCAAAATTCAAAAATACCTCTTTTGGGTTCACCAGATCCTGGGCTCATAATCTCAGCTCTGTATTTACAGCTTAGCAGGTTAACTGTTTTAGGCCTAAGTTTCCTCATTTAGAAAATAGGAGTACTAATAGTACTGACTTCACAGGGTTGATATGATAATTAAACAGGACAATGAACAAGAAAATGCCTGTCTAATAGGAGAGGCTCAATAAATGATGGTTATTGTTATTATTCCTGTGGTTTCTCTGGTTCCAAAAGGCCTTCAATTGTTATAACTCAGGTTTAGGCATACAATTCTAAGGCACAAAGGACCCTTTACTGGATTCTATGAAGACATAATGGATTAACCTTTGTACAGCCAGTCGTTAGGCAGCAACAAAATCTTATGTCCCAGAGGAAGCTGGAGATAAGGCTGGAAAAATAAGAAGGAGCTGATCACCAAAGGCTCTTTGTCTGACCAGCATGGGAAGCCCTATGAAGTAGTGGAGTGATAGCTCTACTGGTTAGCAGAGATCTTAGAGGTTATCTACTCCACAACCTCAAAGACAGTTGGGGAAACTGAAGTCTAGAGCAGTAGAGTTGGGTGAAGGGCTTTCTAAGGCCTTGGTCAAAGATCTTTCCAGCATCCACCCTGATCCTAGATAAGGCTGGCTGAAATAGGGGTGCAGTGGGGACAGGAATAAAACAGGCAAGGACTATGGAGACCTCTGGGGAGGAGCAAAGGGAGAGTAGCCTTGCAATGCAGAGAGGAGAGCACCTTGCTCACGAGCCCAACAGGGACATTGTGCTTGCTCACTGGCAGTGTGGGCAGGATGGAGAGGGGTGGCAGGACAAGGCACAGGTACTAGGACAGAAGTAGATTTGGGGACCTAAGTATGAGGGTTGCAATACCCAGTGACCCTTCCTCATTAGTACCCAGGCACCCCACAGATCCCAGAGCACCTACTCATAAACCCCACAAAGGAGTCTCCAGGACTTAGATGTGGGAAAAACAGTGAGAGTCAAGACTCTCATCCCCAGCACATACACAAGCACCAGAACAGCTCTGTGTTTGCTTAAACTGTTGGAATTTTGTGTATGATTTTTTGAAGAAAATAAAGATTCTACTGGTTTAAATGAAGATGAAATCAAAGGAAGAAATTTGGCTATGCTACAAACTTGAGAAAGGGAAGGAACCTGGGCCTCAAGAGAGGAAGAAAGTTGCACAAGTTTTATAGGGGGCAAGGGCCCCAACCAGGACAAAAGCCAAGCTGTCCTGATTACCACTGTTGTCTCCACACTGCTGGCCTCAGTAAGTAATCAGCCACCCTTCATTAGGCTGTTGCCCAAAGTGAATTCAGAATCCTTGGGAACACTAGTTGGAGGTGCACATTCCAGGCCTCCACAAGACCTCCTGAATTGGAACCTGGGGCTGAGAGCCCAGGAATCTGAATCTTTATCCAGCTCCATAGATGATACTGATGCACTGAACTCACTAGGTTAACCTTCATTCTTCTTAAAATAGAAATAGTATTTCACACTAACACTAAGGCAGATTCTTTTTGCACAATTCTGCTAACAAGAAATTTACTACTCCTTGAGGAAGCCAACCAACCAGGGACATTTTGACATATTATGACATTTCCACATAATAAGTAGAAATTTCTTCTTAGTCTGCAGTGGCAACCTGGGTCTCTCAGACCCTTTCTGATCCTTATGCCCTGTAAGAGTCCTTCTTAGATTTGAAGACAGAGACCTTGTCCCTTTGAATCTTCTCCATGCTAAACTGCTCCATCTCCTTCAAGTGTTCATCGTGGTACCTGGACTCTAGGTCCCTCCCCAGACTCATTATATTTCTCTGGAAATGCTCTAGTGTGTCTGTGAACTTATAAATATTTGGGGTCCCAAGCTTAGCATATATACTAGGTGGGGTCTGTCCAGTACAGACAGACACTTAATGCCACCTTGCACTGAGATGCCAATCACAGAATTCCCCCTAAGCCTAGAGAATGTATCCTGCCTCTCTGTACTGTACAATCGAACTTGTAGTTAACAAGGATTTAATATCTTTAATATTAAAATCTCATTTTGCTCTCACCATGTTTAAAATCCTGATTAACCCATCCAACTTGATAGCCACAAATTTGAGCAGCCAATTTCTTCATCCAAGTTACTGAAATAAATATCAAGCAAGATAGAGCTGAGGAGATGAATTTGTGGCACCCCAATACAGATCTCCACCATTTAATAGCCCTTACCAAAGATCAAATTTTTTTATCACATTCTCACCCAATGTTCAATAAAGATGTTGCAACTTCGAGTAATTTGTTTTCAGTAAGATCTTGAGCAAAGTCTGCCTGTATGCTGTTCATCTATAACCCTGTCAAAAGACAAAATAAGAGTAATAATGGTATCATTTTTGGTAATTTTGATATGAAATTTTATTTTATCATTTGCATGTATTTCTAAAAATTGAAAAGTTTACCTGAATTGCAGCAAGTTTTTCACAGTATAATATTGTGTCTTCCCTTTTAAATAATTCACTTATTTGGTGTAAAGTTCTGTGAGTCCCCATACATGCATGGATTTATGTAACCATCACCACAATGATGATACAGAACAATTCCAACACTGCCACAGAATTTTCTTGTACTTCCCTTTTGTAGTTGCATCCTTGTCTCACATAGAACCTCTGGCAAACATTGATCTGTTCTGTTTCTATATTTTTGTTTCCTCTAGAATATCATGTAAATGGAATTATAAACTGCAACTTTTATGTCTGGCTTCTTTCACTTGGCATAATGCATTTGTGATTTATTCATGCTGCCTCATATATTAGTAGTTTTTTCCATTTTATTGGTGAGTAGTAGTCCATGGTAAGGAATGGATGAATTATAGGTTGTTTATCCATTCAACTGCTCATGGACATTTAGGTTATTTCCAGTTTTTGGTGATTTTGAATCAAGCTACTATAGACATTCATGTACAGGTTTTTGTGTAAACATGTATTTTTAATTATCTGGATTAAGTACATAGAAGATGCATCTTAGGTTATATGGTAAGCATAAGTTTAACTTTTAATAACTCTGTCGGGGGTTCCAAGATGGTGGAGGTAGGGAGCAGCATGCTGATTTCTGCCCTCCAGAAGCAGTGGAAAGACAGTTAAACATGCACAATTCTAAAGAATTAGAATAAGAGAAACCAAGTATCATAGAGGACCCTTAACACAAAGCCAAACATAAACGAAAACCCTAAAAAAGAGAGAGAAGCTGATAAATAGAAGAAACCCATCAAGATAAACAAATGCCTATACATCAGCGAAAAAAAATTACAAGCCATACAAAGAACCAGGAAGATATGACCAAGCCAAATGAACAAAATAAAAAGCAGGAGGAGACCCAAAATGTGGAACAACTTATCAAAGTCATCCAAATATCCTAAATCACTTCAATGAGATGAAGGATATTAAGAAGACACTGGGTGAACATACAGAAGAAATTGCAAAGATACATAAAAAATAACAGATCTTAAGGTAATGAAAGACACAATGGAAGAAATTAAAAATACACTACAATTGCACAACAGCAGATTTGAACAGGCAAAGGAATGAATTAGTGATGTTGAAGATAGGACATCCGAAGTTGCACAGATAGTAGAACAACTAGACAAAAAAAGGGAAAAATTCAGCAGGGACTCAGGCAATTGAAGAGCAGTACAAAATGCAGAAATATACACATTATGGGAGTCTCACAGGGAGAGGAGAAGGGAAAGGGCCAGAAGGAGTGTATGAGGAAACAATGGCTGAAAACTCCCCAACTCTTAGGAGGGATGTGGATGTATATGTCCAGGAAGCACAGCATGCATCAGATAGAATAACTTCTAGCAGACCTACTCTGAAACACATACTAATCAGATTGTCAAATGGCAAAGAAAGAGACTCCTAAAAGCAGCAATAGAAAAGAGATCCATCACATATAAAGGTAACTTGATAAGATTAAGTGCTGATTTTTCACTTGAAAATATGGAGGCAGGAGGAATGACATAGTTAAGGTGCTGAAAGAAAAAAAGCTGCCAGTCAAGATTTATGTATCCATCAAAATTGTCTTTTAAAAATGAAGGAGAGATCAAAATATTCACATATAAACAGAAATTGAGAGAATTTGTCAACAAAGATCCTGCCCTTCAAGAAATACTAAAGGAAGATCTGCAGGCTGGAAGGAAAAGAAAGGAGAGAAAGGCTTGGGGGAGAATATAGAAAAGAATACTATAAGTAAGGGTAACTAAAAGGGTAAAAATGGAAACAAAAATAAAATATGACATATATAAAACTAAAGAAAAAATGACCTAAATAAGTATTACATGTCAAGTAATAACATTGAATGTTAATGGATTAACTATCCAATTTGGAAACACAGATTAGCAGAATGGATAAAAATATGAACCAGCTATATTCTGGTTAGAAGATACTATGGTACATGCAGAATGGCAAAGCCCCAGGATGCATTTATCATCTGCAATGAATGTGCCACACTAAAGAAGGATGTTTATGTGGGAGGGTGTGGTAGGTGTGGGAAGTGGGGCATATGGGAATCCCTATATTTTTGTGTGTAAAATTTATGTAACCTAAGTATCTTTTTAAAAATTAAAAAATAAAAAAAGAAGATCTTAGATCCAAGGACACAAACAGGCTGCAAGTGAAATGCTGGAAGATGATTCTCCATGCAAACAGTAACCAAAAGGCTGGGGTAGCTATAATAATATTGGACACAATATACTTCAAATACAAAACTGTTCTTAGACACAGAGAAGGAAACTATATATTAATAAAAGGGGCAATCTAACAAAAAGTAAGAACTATCATAAATATTTATGCACCTAGCCAGGGTGTTCCGAAATACATGTGGCAAACCCTGGCAAAACTAAGGGAAGAAATGGGTGCCTACACAATCATTCTGGGGGACTTCAATACACTACTCTCAGCAGTAGACAGAACAGATCAATAAAGAAACAGAGATATTGATTAACACATTAAAGGAATGAAACCTAATGGACATATATAGAACATTTCTCCCCCAAACAGTAGGATATACATTCTGTATGAGTGCTCATGGATCATTTTCCAGGATAGGCCACATGTTAGGTCACAGAACAAGTCTTAGCATATTAAGAAAGATTGAAATTATACAAAGCACTATCTCTGACCACAATGGAACATAACTTGAAATCAATAATTGGCAGAGAACTGGAAATTTCACAAATATACAGAAGTTAAACAAGACACTCAAACAATCAAGGGGTCAAGGAGGAAAGTGCAAGAGAAATCAGTAAATACCTCAAAGAGAATGAAAATGAGAACACAACAAATCAAAATGTATGTGTTGCAGTGAAAGCAGAGCTGTGAGGGAATTTTATAGTATTAAATGCCTACATTAAAAAAGAAGAAAGAACTAAAATCTGGAAGAACTAGAAAAGGAACAGCAAACTATTCCCAAAGCAAGCAAAGGAAAGAAATACAGTTTAGAGAAGAATTGAATGAAATTGAGAATTAAAAAAAGGGGGAATTTAACAAAACCAAACACTGGTTTTTGACATGATTAGTAAAATAGACAAACAACAAAAAGCAAGACCAACAAAGAAAAAAAGAGACAATGCAAATAAATAAAATTAGAATGGAGAGAGAGAACATCACCACTGACCCCACAGAAATAAAGAGCATCATAAGGGGATACTATGAAAAATGGTATGCCAAAGAGTCGGGCAACTTAAATGATATAGACAAATTTCTAGAAACACATGAACAACCTACACTGATGAAAGAAGAAATAGAAGACCTAAACAGACCAATCACAAGTAATGAGATTGAATCAGTCATCAAGAAAAACACAGGACTTCACAAGTGAATTATACCAACCATTCCAGAAAGAATTAATAACAATCCTTCTCAAACTCTTCCAAAAATTTGAAATGAAGAGATTATTACCTAACTTATTCTATCATGCCAATAGATATGTAATTATCACCCCGATACCAAAGCCACATAAAGACACTACAAGTAAAAACTACAGACCGATTTCTCTAAAGAACTCAAATGCAAAGATCCTCAACAAAATACTTGCTAATTGAATCCAACACATCAATGAATTATGCACTATGAGCAAGTGAGTTTTATCCAAAATATTCAAGGATGGTTCAACATAAGAAAATCAAGTAATTTGATACACCACATCGACAGATTAAAGGAGGACAATTACATGATCATCTCTCAGTGTAGAAAAGGCATTTGACAAAATTCAGGATACTTTCTTGATAAATCACTTCAAAAGATTGGAATAGAAGGAAACTTCCTCCACATGATAAAGATTATATAAGAAAAATCCACAGCAAACATCTTACTTAATGGTGAAAAGCTAAGGCTTACACTTTAAGATCTGGCACATGATAGAGATGCCCAGTGTCATCACTCTTATTCAACATTGTGTTAGAATTCTTGCTAGAGCACTCAGAAAAGAAAAAGAAATAAAAGGCGCCCAAATTTTAAACGAAGAAGTATAACTTTCAGTATTTGCAGATGCCATGACCCTGTAAATTGCAAGTCCTGAAAAAGCTACAGCAAAGCTACTAGAGCTGATAAACGAGTTCAGTAAAGTGGCAGGATATAAGATCAATATGCAAAAATCAGTAGTGTTTCTTTAGACTAATAATGAGTGATCTGAGAAGGAAATCAAGAAAATATTCTCATTTACAGCAGTAACTAAAAGAATCAAATATCTGGAGATAAAGTTAGCTAAAGTTGTAAAGGACCTGTGCACAGAAATCTACACAACACTTCTAAAAGAAACCAAATAAGATCTAAATAAATGGAAAAATACTCCATATGCATGGATTGGGAGAATAAATATTACTGAGTTGCCAATTCTACCTAAATTTATTTACAAATTCAATGCAATCCCATTAAAAATTTCAACAGCATTTTTTACAGAATTGGAAAAGCTAATTAGTAAGTTTATTTGGAAAGAGAAAGGACCCTGGATAGCCAAAAACATCTTGAAAAAGGGAAACAAAGTTGGAGGACTCACACTACCTGAATTTAAAGCAAACTACAATGCTACAGGGATCAAACCTGCATATTATTGGCACATGGATAGAGAAATTGACCAATGGAAGGCGAATTTAGAGTTCAGAAATAGACCTACAAATCTATGGCAAACTGATATTCGACCAGAGTGCCAACTCTACTCAATTGGGAAAGAATAGTCTCTTCAAAAATCATCCTGGAAGAACTGTATATCCACATCCAAAAGAATGAAAGAGTATCCCTATCTCACACCCTATAAAAAATTAAGTCAAGGTGGATCAAAGATTTAAACATTAGAATCAGGACCATAAAGCTCCTGGAAGATAAGGTAGGGAAGCATCTATGGAACGTTTTGGTAGGCACTGGTTTCATGAAGCTTACATCCAAAGCATGAGCAATGAAAGAAAAAATTGATAATTGGGACCTCTTCAAAATAAAAAATAACTTTTGTGCTTCAAAGGAGTTTGTCAACAGGAGAAAATATTTGTAAACCACGTATCTGATAAGGGTCTAATATCCAGCATATATAAAGAAATCCTACAACTCAATAATATAACGACAAACATCACATTTAGAAAATGGGCAAGAGACTTGAACAGATACTTTTCCAAAGAGGAATATGGATGGTTAAAACATACACGAAAAGATGCTCAACATCACTAGCTATTAAGGAAATGCAAATCAAAACCACACTTAGATAGCATTTCACAATTTCTAGACTGGCTGCTATTAAATAAACAGAAACCTACAAGTGCTAGAGAGGATGTGGACAAATAGGTACATGCCTTCACTGCTGTTGGGACTGTAAAATGGTGCAGCCACTGTGGCAGACCTCAGGAAGCTAAGTATAGAATTACCATATGATCCAGCAGTCTCACTACTATCTATATACCCAGAGAATTGAAACAAGGACATGAAAAGATATTAGCACATCAATGTTCATAGCAGCACTATTCACAATTGCCAAAGGATGGAAGCTACCCAGGTGTCCATCAACAGTTGAATGCATAAACAAAATGTGGTATATATATATACAATGGAATATTATTCAACTATAAGGAAGAATGAAATTTTGACACATGCAACGCCTTGGAAAAAATCTCAAGGATCTTATGTTGAGTGAAATAAGCTAGACACAAAAGGATAAATATTGTATGATCTCACTGATATGAACTAAAGATGGCGAGCAGACTCATGGAGGTAGGGTCAGGAAGATACGTTACTAGAAGATAGGAGAGGAGTAGAGATTGATAAACTGATGGTTAATCTGTGAAGAATTTTTAATTTGGTTGATCATAATGATTTGTGAATGGATGGAGATGAAGGGGGCACAGTGATGTGAGTGTAATTAATAATGCTGAAGTGTGAGTGTGAACATGATTGAAAAGGTAGGTTTTGGCCCATCCATAAATCTAGAAGGAAAACTAGAGGATAGAGCACATGACTGTATAATCCAGTGAATTCTGGGGTGGCTTTGGATTGTAGTTAAGAATACAAATATAAGAATGTGCTTTCAGGATCTATAGCAAAGGTACCTCACCAGTCCAGAGTGTTGACAGTGGGGATATATACGTGGAAAAATTAACCTACAACATACTTCTTTAGGATATAAATGACTGTTGTTATAGGCCCACAGAGCAGCAAAGAAAACATTAAACTTCCATCCTGGAGAAGCCTTGCTACTTTCCAAATAAAATGACAAAAATATAAAAAAGGAACACAGTCCTGTATGCCAGGTCCTCGATATTAATGTTTGTATGTATGAGCCTTATTCCTATAGAAATGAACCTTAGCCTGATTATAATTGGTGCCTAAGAGCTACCTCCTTAAAACCTTTTTACTCACATGTGGCCTCTCTGTAAGCCAAACTCTTATCAGTAAACTCATTGCATTCTCCCCTACATGGGACATGACTCCTGGGATGAGCCTCCCCATCACTGATGGATTATTAGCAAGCATTAATCAACAATGCATTTGGAAAAAGACCTTGTCCAAATGGGGGAAACATTACATAAAAAAGAGTTTTTATGGCTAAGATATTTCAAAGTGAGTCCGAGGTTATTCCAGAGGTTATGCTTATGCAGGTCTCAGACAGATTTCACTAACTGCCTCAGTGAACAAAGCCTCAAATAAGAGTGCTCCTGAGGGCTCTAGGGACATCTGGACAACAGAGATAAGGCACACAGCATCATGAAATCAACACCCCTTCAGCAGACCCTATCTGGGAATATATGATAATTCATTTCCCTAATTTAATATAGTTATACTCATTTATAACTCCTCTATTCACGATTCTTCTACTCATTTTATTTGAACCTATAATTTTCAATGTACCTGCTAAATATATTTCACAGAGACTTATTTGGACTGTTCAATTGCCGGTTGAGCACTGAATCCCAGCAGACTGGCAAACAATTCCTATTATACAGTTCTTTGGGTTTGCCCTCAAGAACCAACAAAATGATGATGCTGGACAGGTTCCACTTGAAAAAGTGGGGAGTGTTTGCAGCTGCGGACAGGATAATTCATTTCATCTGCCCCATGGTATCTGGGTCCCTGCTCAACCTGGGGCTGTCAGAGAAGACCATGTCCTGGGTCCCTTGTGATTGGGGAATGAACAATCGTGTGTGGGGTGTGTGGCCATGAACCAAAGTAGATTGGTTGTTATTGTGGATGTTATCTTGTGTAGGTGGAAGAATTTGCAATATTCATATAAAGATATGGGTTTTTTGACCGGGTTTCAGAAAGGAGTCGGGAAATGAATGGGTGGAACAGGGCATATTTGGAGCAGTAGGATTTTTCTGGATAATAACTGCAATGATGGACACATGATATTCTGCATTTGTCAAGGCCTATGGATCTGTACAGCACAAAGTGTAAACCATATGTAAACTATAGTCCTTGGTTAGTAGCAATACTTCAATATTGGTTCATCAACTGTAACAAATGTACCACACTAATCTAAATGGTCATTAATAGGGGTAACTGTGTGGGTGCATGGGTGTTGTTATATGGGAATTCCCTATACTTTTAGTGTAATTTTTCTGTAAATGTAAACCTACAACTTCTCTAAAAATAAAGTTTAAAAAAAGGAGATGTTGTTTTAAATTAAGGTGTACCCCAACTGAGTGAGAGTAGACCTTAATCTAGATTACTGGAGTCCATTAAAAGCAGAAGAAATTCACACAGAGTAAGGAAGAGCCACAAGAAGGAGCCAGAGGCTGGAAGTTAGAAGGAACCTAGAGGAAAAAGGAGAGGCCATATAACAGGGAAGCCAAGTACCTGAGAATTGCCGGGCAGTCAAAATGCTACCAGTTCTGGG
>JAQZBX010046406.1:0-20761 GCA_029593785.1 Cabassous unicinctus | reverse complement strand
GTAAAAAAAAAAAAAAAAAAGAGGCAGCCTTGTGTGTTACCATGAGCTGGAAGGAATGGACGATCCTATGGCACCTGGCTTCTTAGATCAGCTGATTGGGGAACCTGGGCTGTGGTGGTGGGGATCCCTAAAAAACCCCTAAAAAACCAGGGAGTCCATCTCCTGCTACTCAAAGCAGAGCATAACCCTATACCTGCACAGTGCATTCTTGGGAAACATTTACCAGTGTAGTTGAGGAACGTTTCTCCTTTCCAGCCCACTTCTGTTCATCAAGTCAGGAATAAACTTAAAGGGACAAAAAGTCATCAGTATTTAGCCTGGACATCACCAAAAAGCCTTAAAAACATAGCCGGGAGGCGTTTCAGTCCTGACATTGTCACAGGTGTGCTCAGCGGCCTCCGTGTGCTTTCCGCGCATGCTATAGTAGCACTGTCTAGTTGCGTAGGGTGGTAGACTTGTAACCCAGGGCTTCTGCAGAGAGGTTTTAATGCCTTGCTTCTTTTAGGACTTTATTTAAAAACGAATCCCTAGCTCCTTTCTGTCTCCCCTTTAGAATGCAAGCTCATAGTTTTTTATTTATATGTCTAGTCAAGTGCTGATATCCCATTCATTTTGATAAAACTTCTTCAGGTTTTCAAAAATACATTTTGGAAACAAACGCTTCTCCCAATAGGAGATAAAAATGAGCTCAGCCTTTTGTGTGTGTGTGTGTGTGTGTGTGATGACTCTAACTGCAAATATTTTCTTATTCACTCAATAAACAGGCTACACTCAGTGGGGGAAGCAAATTGGTCTCAAACACTGTGACTTCACAGAGCTTATAATCAAGTCAGACTATGATCACCACTGTGTGTTCTGCAGAGCAGGATCCAACAAAAGTCACTAGAGAAGAACAAACAAAATGCCAGGGGTATTTGGAAGAAAAAGGGATCAGATCCTGTTGTAGGATTAGGGAAATGGAAGAAAAAGAGCATCATCATAAAAGGAATTTTATCTACTTAGATACTATCCTTGACTTCTCTTTTGGGTCCTTTTATTTATTTTTTTAAACTTTTATCCCACCTCTGACATTCATTCTGTCCTTGTGCCTTTATATTATTTTCCTTTCATTTGTTAACTTCTCTCTTCCCTGTGGGTTTACTGCTAATAATAGATGAGCAATGGCTCTGAAGCTACAAGGGAGCCAGGATGATGCAAAAGGAGCCAGGTGATGTGGAAATTCTACTCCTGGACAGTGAGCCGACCTAGATGCAAGCTGACCTGGGTTTGGGACCGATTCTTTCATTATCGTCTTAACCAAGTCCATGGTTTCATGCCTGAGTTTTACCATCTGTAAAATCAGGAAAAATAATGTCATTATCATTGTTGACCTTTTTCGGGACAACAAAATGTCTAACTCAGCTTTCCAAGGAGCGTATCTTTGTTGCGCTCAGAAAAGATTCCTTTTGGACTTGTGAAATTATATAGCAATTCTTACAAAGGGGTAGACATTAAATCACATTTATTTACTAAGTCTTCTTTTATTGAAAATAGTATAACCACCTGAAATCAATACTGTCAGAAAAACCTGCGACTCTGGGGAATTGTTTCTTGCGTGACAGAGCCCGCTTGATACCAGAGAGGGGTCTCCGTCACCCAGTGACGTCAGCGCGCTGCCCCTGCAGGGGCGCAGCACACAGTCCTCCCTGCCTGTCAGTTTGGGGCGTGCGTGCCCTGACTTGTAGGGGCTTTTGCTGCTGTTCCTTTCCACATGCTGGCTTCACTGAGGCTTATGGTGTCGTTAATTCACGTTGTCGCCGTATCAGGCCAGCGTGCAGCCTGAGCTTCTGTTGGATCCCAAGCTCACCCAGCTGAGGCTCTAGAAACCTTGCAGTCCTTTGGAAAGCCTAAAGTCCTGCCTTCTGAGCTTTTCAAGCAGATGAAAGGAAGGGGCCAGCAGCCAGTCATTCCTAAATGAAAATATCCACCTTTAACTTTCAGCAAAAAGAAAAAGGCCTTCGACATTGCATGAGATGGTACAACTTTTTATTTCAACTAAACGGTTTTCTGAAGCTGGGGCACGAACGGCCCCTCCCGGCTGGATGGGATACTCAGATCACCAGCCCTGGAAGGGAACAAATGTTGAAGTAGAGGGGAGTGGGAACAGAGGAAGACCAGCTACCCGCCAGGCCCCTCGGTGGGCTGCCACGCGACGTGGCTCCTGGATTCTTTTCCAGAAAAGAATTGTGGTCTCTACCTTTTCTGTTGAAATTAGCAAAACAGTCCACAGGGGTTTGCCCGCTGGGAAACACCTAGGCTCCTCTTTAAGCACTGGGCAATCACATCCTACTATTTCCCCCACGTATTAGAGGTTAATTAGCGCCAAGCCGACTCCATTTTTAATCTAATATATTTCTCTGTCTTTTTTTCCCCCAGACTAACGGTGCTGTGTGTCCTCCCACTGTGCAACAAGGTAACAAGATCCGCCTTCTCTTCTAGATGACCAGGGCTCACTTTACAAAGACCATCTGGAGCCCCTGCCTTGAGTCCAAGCATATCCTTTCCAGACCTGGGTTTAGTCTGATGCACAGATAAGGGGCACGGGCTTTGGGGCCAGACAGATGTATGTCGCTATTCCTGCCATTTAGCAGCTAGGAAACTTTAGATAAGTTCTGAGACCTCCCTTCTCCACGTCTTTTCAATGGGTATGGTATTAACACCCAGGCCACATTGGAAATGGTATTCAACAAATCTTATTCCCTTTCTGCTGGACCATTATTTTAAGACGCCAAGAGATGCCAGTGAGGCAGCACTTCTGATCTATATGTTAGGTTCTCATGGGGGTGCAGTTGGCAAAGCCCCGGACGCCCTGGGAAGCACCGTCACGCCTGTGCTCAGTTGACCCAGGTGTTTGCCCAGGTATTTTCCCAGGGGTCAAGGTAGCATGAAAGGCTCCTAGACTCTCTCTGCCACTTCTCTCTGCCCCATCCTCCCCGGTCCTTTTTGGATATGCCTCCACCCCTCTCCCATTTATCTCAGCACCCATCTTGACCTATCAGTGAAACCGTCTGCGGCTACGCCAGCAGGAACAATCCTCTTCCACTTTTCCCTAACAGTTACTGCCTTTCACTCATTGATTTCTTACTGCTCCTGTACAGTGCGTGTCATTTCATGAGTGCTATGTGAGCTTCCAGTTTACTCTACCGGGACAGCTATCCAGGTCATGGAACAGAGAGACTCTCAGACCTCAGATCACATGGCGTGTGGAATCAGTTTAAACCACCCAGCGGGAAACGAGGGGAAAGAGACGAGGTAGGATAACCCGCTTAGGATAGGGTCTGAGGGTGGAAGGAGCATATGCCTGGCTCCTCTGGGAAACAGTGTCCACATGCCCCGGCTCGCTCTCGCCGCTGCTGCCCCGTGGTTGCTTGGTCAGAGTTGAGGTGTGAGCGAGGAGGACCACCAAGGGAAGGCTCCTGAAGCCGACGCCTGCGTGCTCCATCAGCGAGAGCAGGGGGCGCGTCTGGCCAGCAGCTTGCTGAATGGCCGAGGGTTATGGATGTTTTAGACAGAGCACACGTGGAGCCAGAACGGAGCCAAAATGGTGTCGCAGTGGGTGGCTGATTTAGAAATGATGTCCCTGTCATCCTGGGAGCTGTGTGACGGGGTCCTTCCACTCTTTTCCCTCCATAGGTGACATTCTTGCTTGTTTCGTCTGCTTTTTAAAAGCTGTGTGCAACACTCATGCTGTGCTTACTTTCCTATGACTAACATATCTCGCAGGCTACTTGACTCTATCGTGGTTTTTCCTGTTTTCTATAGCATACCGCAGCAGATTTCACATCACGACCCGTGTCCAGCAACACTGTAAGGTCTGTTCTTTGATGCTGGCAAAACTTCTGCAATACTCAGGACAGAGCTACGCACAGGATGCTTGAAACAGAGACCTGCTCGTTTATGAGTTACTATGACTTGGGGCTCGGCGGAAAACACCAAGACCCCCTCATCCTCTTATGGCACAGCCCCCCTGCCCCGTCTGTGCTGTTCACCTGCTCCACCCTACCAGCACTGTTCCTGGCTTCTCTGGCTGCCATTTTCTGTCCCTCTTATTTGGTTTTGAGATCTGTCGCCTGGGCAGCCAGGGCCACAGCTTGCTCTCTGCAAAGATGCATCCGGGCCCTCAGCCTCCCCGGTACACCCCTGACCACTGCCCTTGGGCTCCCTTGGCTCTCTCAGCAGTCCGAGAGCTTCGGGCACCTTGCAGCCCTGCCCCCAGGCAGGCAGGCGGAATGTAATCCTCTGTGTGCTTTGCAAGACTGTCTGATCCGACTAGCTGCTTCCTCAACCGAGGCGTCCAAGGGCGGCCGAAGCCTTTACGGTGCAGATGGCTGCTTAGGGCAGAGCCCCAGCTGAAGGCTGTACTTCCTGGCCTGAGGCGTAAACACGTGTATTTTCCCCCTTTCAGAAGGCATATTTTTCATGTGTGTAATGAAGGGTGGTCAGAATGTACTCTCTTCTAGAATGTCAGGTCAGGCAGTGTGTTCCCTTCTTCTGTTCTATACATGTGAATACACGTGAAATAAATAAAGCATGCTATGACATATTCTTACGCACATGTCATTATATGCAATTCTAGAGCAGACCTTTTTCTGGACTGTTTGAAGACAGAGAGTAACTTATCTGTCATTGGTTTAAGGTCAAAGGGGATTAGATTGACTTTAGCAGTCTCTGGGTTGGGTAGAAGAGAAATAATTTCTAAAAATTATCAGCATCGCCATGTGGAATGGATCAAGTTTGAAGAAAGACAAATTGCAGAATACTGAAAATGTGCATATTTTTTCCTTTTATATGGGAGATCCTGTTCCTTCTCTACAATTAACTGAAGAATCAAGAATAATGTTGGAGACTGACATAGAAGTTCCCAAGGGCAGCTCTTGTATGAAAAGCTCAGGCCTTCTCTCTGTATGAAATATCCCAAGACTTTGCGCTGCAGAAGACAAACTGTGTGTGCACCTGTGAGGATGTGTGTGTTAGGTTATATTTGTAGGCATATATAAAGTCTACTCTTTCCAGCGTCTCTTCCTGAAACTCCGGCTCATTTTTGAAAAACCCCCTTGTTCCTTCTCCGCTCCTTGTAATTCAAACGGCTACTGAGGCCAAGCTGAATCTGGGAGGCCCTCACCCCATAGGACTGAAGTCCTTCTCCGCAGAGGAAATGGAGACCCGGAAGGTCATGTCACAGGAGGAGGCAGAAGGAGACAGACGGCCAAGTGACGGAGGCGGAGACTGAGTGTCAGCGCACGAAAGCGACAGATTTCCGGGAAGGCATGGCTGGCCAGCACTTTGACTTTGGACTTCTAGCCTCCAGTGAGCCAAGTAAAGTCCTGTTGTTGAAGCCAACCAGTCTGTGGCATTTCGTAATAGCGGCCCTGGCAAACGGAGACGGGAGCTGTTGTTATTTTCCCAGAACGAGGTCTGAGCCCCTCAAAATTGTTCTGCGTTTCACCAGGAGGTAACTCTGTGCAGTGGAGAGCTTAGGTTCCCAGCCAGACCCGGGGGTGGGTCCCAGCTCTGCCCTTTCTAATGTGCCCTTAGGTCCTTTCTTAATATCTTCAAGCTCCAGTTTCCTCTGCTGTGAAATGGGGACACAATCCTCACCTCGGGGTAAGCTTGAGGATTCGATGAGATGATAACAGAATGCCTGGCCTGGCACCTGGCTCCCTCACCTTCTCTGGGCCTGAAGGGCATACTCACGCAGAGATCAGACAGGTGCACTTCTTTCTATAGGGTGGGAAACCTGCTCCTGGTTCAGTCACTTGGGCCCACCTCATGATGTCTCTGAATCTCTAGGAAAGGACCTGGTCGCCTGGGCCTCATCTCTTCCTGGTCCCCACACTCCCAGCTGAGCCTGCTGGTGCACCCCTTTCTCTTTCTTGACCTTCCCATGGCTGCTCCTACCCTTCTGGTATCCCAAGACGGCAGGGGCAGGGAGAACTCCTGGCACAGATACTGGGGGGGAGCAGATTGACCTAGGAATGCTCTAGCCTTGGATTGGAGTCAAGGCAAAGCCACTTGCACTTGTCAGATCGCAGCGATTGGAAGATTCCCAGGCTGGGTAAGGTGACCCATCAGGAGGGTCAGAAGCAATTGCTAAGGGCAGGTGAGGGGAGAGGAGTGCCAGGTGAATGGGGAGAGCTTGATTCTCCTTGTCCTGGAAGGCAATGTGTGGAGGACGTCTCCAAAGACAGGGAAGGAGTCTCTCAACTTGAAGGAGTGCTGCAGCACCCCTGGAACCCGCCTCCTTCCAAGTGTACCCCACAGACCTCCCCCAGCTCACCCAGGTCTGCTGAGGTCAGGACGCTGCTGGGCAGTTCTGTCCCCCGGGGCTGCTGGGCAGTACCCTCTGTGAGGAGTAGTGGGAGAGAGGAGAGGGCTTCAGCTGCACAGTGCCGTTGACCCTGGCATTGCATGAGGGGCCGTGCTGCCTCCTGTCTCCCTGTCCTGCCTTTTACCATCCTCTCCAGAAGCTGTGGAAAGGGGGAGAAGCGAAGAGAAGCAAGTCTGTTTCATTTGGCAGGACTAGCCGTGTTAGGGTTTTGTGGGTATTGGTATTGTGTACTCAGAAGTATCCCTTTTCTCCCCAATACAACCGAAAACCAGTAACGGTCAAATAAGCATCGGCCATTCCCACAGCCCAAGTGCCTGCCGCAGAGTGGGGAAGGGAATGTTGGAAGGCAGGGGGGCTTCCCAGCCTCCCCGGCTTCTCCGTGGATCCACAGATGCCCTCGGCCCCACTGGGGGGCCTGGCAGCTGGTTTTGGAGTCTTAAACGAGGCCTGCCCAGGGCACAGGCCTGGCCCCTCACCATGATTTCCTGACTCCCACCCCCAGATTCCTCTCGGGCTTGGCCTCTTGCCACCTGAATCTTATTTCCTTTGACCGGGTCTGGGGGTCAGGCCTTTCCCAGGTAGGTCTAGATGCTGCTTATTGAAACCCCACTTCCTGGCTGGGGTCCTGCCCCATCTGGGGGACCCCCCAGGCCCTGCATCCCCAAAAGGGCCCCCTTTTCAATGCCCGCTGAGGGTGTGTTGGACTTGGCCTTTCCCGCCCTTCCTTCCCTCCTCCCCCCACCCAGTGGCCAGCTCTAAACAGGGCCAGTCCCTCCAGGCCACCAGCCTCCCACCGGGGAGTCAGGCGTGCTTCCTGGCTGAGCTCCCAGCCCTCACGACCTGGGGAGAGCCAGTGGGCTTCAGAGCGGCCGTGGCCTCGCTCAGGGCCGTCTTGGGCTTCTCTCTGCCTTTTCTTTGACGGCCTCCCTGGCAGCTGTGTCTGAACCTTCAGGCTCTTACCACCTCTCACCTGGAACGTTGCATCAGCCTCCTAACCCGCCTCCCTCTCCCCTGTTTCTTCTTACTCCAGTGCATCCTACACACTGCTGCTGGATTAGTCTTCTTAATCTTCGAAACTCTGATCCTGAAGTGGAGTCCAAATTCCTGGTGCTCCAGGAGTCTACAGCAGAACCTCCACCTCTTTCCTACCACCCCCCTTCCGCCATCTGGCATGGCTCCTTGTTCTGCTCCCTTGAGCTCTGTCTCTCTCTGGATGTTCTCTGTATTTTCTTTCCTGAGCCCTTTGGCTTGCACTGTTCTCTCTGCCCAAATGCCCTTCTCCGGGATTTCTTAAGTTTAAGGAAGATCTCGCCAAACTTTGAGCGTGCATGTCCAACTTGGTCCTGCATGACCGTTGGCTCACCAGAGCTCTGTGCAACCCATTCTGGACCTGTGTGAGAACTGCTCCACGTCTCAGTGATGCAAAACCAGAGAAACAGCCGCTCTCAAGAGAGACTTCAAAACCCACCTGGGAATCATTTGGAAATTTGGAGTAAATGTCTCCTTTTCCACATTTGATCTGTCCCGTTTGCTTTCAGTTCGGGGAGACTCACTGACCTTTCTCGAGGGACATGACTCTCCTTTGCCTGGCAAGTAATGAATTCAGCGTCTAGCAGTTTAGACTATGTGCAATTGTCTTTGTTCCATGGCATGACCACATTATATATTTTCTTGATTGCCCAGCCAAGAGTAGTCCTCTGTTCTTTTGCACTCCTTCAGCATTTTGTCTGTTCCCTGGAAGCTGTCCCTTATCTTCTTTTATTCATTCATTTGTTCATCCATTCATTCACACACTCCTTCACTTCACAAATATCTGAGCATTGTTGTTGTATCAGGCCCTGTTATTGGCAGTGGGTTATGGTTGTAAACAAAACAGACAAATAGAGGCAAAAGTCCCTCGCCTCATGACGCTTACATCATCTGTGGGTAGAGACAGACAGTAAACAGCATGGTAACGTAACATATTTACCATGCTAGATGCTGATAAGTTATGGAGGACAATGAAGCAGGGGTGGGGAGGGTGGGAGGACGGTTAGAATTTAAAACAGGAAAGGCTTGTAAACGTGATCTAACCCAGTGTGGATCTGCACGATTCTGAGGTTTTCTTTGGTGGATAATGGTCACCTCTAATAAGTTTAAGGTAGGTGGGTAAGAGTTAGCCACTCCCCATCACATTGTTACCAGGGAATAATCAAAGCACATCTCAGACTAGATTCTGCTGCACTTATGGACACTTATTAAACAAATAATTATTAGTAAAACAGACCCCAAATAGTTGATAGAGGCTGGTCTGAATTCCCATTTCTCTTCCCATTTCTGTGCCCTCTCTTTGAGATTAAATAGCCAGAAATCCTCCCAAGTCAATGACTGGACACAGATAGATTAGGGTTCAAGCTTCTCCTGATGGGTCAAGTTTATAAGCTGTGATGGCTTGAAGCTGTATGTACCCCAGAAAAGTACATTCTTAAAGCTAATCCATTCCTGTGGGTGTAAACCTATTGTAAGTAAGGCCTTGTGATTAGGTTACTTTGGTTAAGGCATGGCCCAGGGTGGATCTTAATCCTCTTACTGGATCCTTTCTAAATGGAATGAATGGAGAGAGAGACAGAGAGAGAGAGAGCGCAAGCCATGGAAGCAAGAAGTTGAAAGCAAGGAAACCCAGAAGAGAAGGGAAAGACCAGCGGATGCTGCCATGTGCCTTGCCATGTGACAGAGGAGTCCAGGATTGCCGGCAGCCAGTCTTTGGAAAGAAAGAATCGCCTGATGAAGCCTTTATTTGGACATTTCTCTCAGCCACGAAGCTGTAAGCTTGATAAGTTTCCATCCGTAGAAGCTGACCCATTTCATGGCATCTGCATTTTGGCAGCATAGCAGACGAGAACACAAGCCTTCCCGGATTCTTATACCCTGTTTATGCAAGAGCAGAGCATCTCTCTAAATGATGGTAGCTGGCTATTTGAGCCAATCCACAGAAGTAATTTTAATTCACCTATGATGGTCAATTCTTAGTTTTTTATCAAGCTATTTAACAAATTGCCAGTTTCACAGGCAAAATCCTAGTTTTGCTACTTAGTATGCTAATTAGCAGTGGTGCTTGCTGTCTGAGATGTGGGGAACAGAAGTGTCTGTAGCAGCAGCCTTTGCAATGTGGTCTTTTCTAATGTAATGCCAGCTGTCCATTCCTGAACTGTGAATTCCTGATTGCACATTAGCTGGCAATCTCAAGAATTAAAGCCTAAACTAGCCAGCACGTATGTAATACTCTGCTGATTATACTGACACGTTTTAAAGTAAATTACAAATATATAACAGGTGGTCAGGGAAGACCTGCCTCACTGGGAAAGGGACCTATGGGAAGATGTGAAGGTGGTAGAGGCGTAGGCCATGCGTCCTGTGGGGAAGCACGCCCGGCTAAGCGAACAGCGAGTCGGGCAGCAGGAGTGTGCCCAGGACAGCAGGGAGGCTAGTGTGGCTGAACTGAGCCAAGGAGGGAGGGAGAGGGTAGTGGCGGATGCGGCCAGGGGGTCACGGGAGCCAGATCGCACGCGGCCTGGGTTTGCACAGAGGAGAGACTTGATCCGTCTTACGTTTTCACAGGGTCAGCCGGGCTGCTGTGTTGAGATAGACTGAAGAGGGGAAGCAGGGAGGCCGGTTAGGGACCTACTTACGGGTGGGAGGGCCAGGGCAGTGGGAAGTGGTCGGATTGTGGAGGTGCTTTGAAGGCAGAGCACAGGATTTGGTGGTGGATTGGAGGTGGGGAGTGAGAGATAGAAAGAACTCGAGTTGACTCAAGCTGTTTGGCCCAAGCAACCAAAAGGGTGTAGGTGCAGCTCACTGAGAAGGGGGGCGGACTGCAGAAGAGGGTGTTGGGCGGGGGGTGCAGCCCAGGGTTTCAGTTTAGCAAGTGTGCGAGGTGTAGTGGTGAGTCCAAAGTTCCAGAGGGAAAACCAGGCAGGAAGCAGTCTCCACGGAGATGGTGCTTGAAGCCCTGCCTCTGGATGAGGCAGCCGAGAGCCCGAGTGTAGACGGAAAAGAGGCGAGGTCCTGCCCTGAGCTCTAGGACGCCCTGACGCTGTGAGGAAGAGCTAGCGAAGAAGTCTGAGGAGAAGCCCAGTAAGGTGGGAGAACCACGCCCCCCACCGAAGCCTGTGTGTCCTGGGCTCCAAGAGAAGGGAGCGGTCAGGGAGGTGGCATGGTCAGCTGTGGCAGGTGGGACAGGCGTGGTCATTGGGTCAGACCACAGAGCGGGGGTGAGCGGTGACCTCTGACACGCAGCTCTCCCCTCACAGCCCCACAGGGTGGTCGGGTGGGGGGGCCCTTCCTGACCACGGAGACCACGGAGGGAGGGAGGCAGACACGAAGGAAGAGCGGAGGGGCTACCCAGCCGCCGACCCCCAGCCCCAGGGTGGGAAGTGGGGGAAGAGGGGGTGCAGGGCGCCTCCCGGCCGGGGCAGGGCTGCCTCTGGGCTGGGGTGAGCTTTGTCTCCCGAGCCTCTTGCAGAGGCAGGGTCCCCTACCGCCACCTCTTTTCCATCGCAGGGTCCCCCACTGCCACCTCCTTCTCGTCGCCTCCTCTGGCTAGAGCAACGTGACAGAAGGCACACTGCAGCCGGCCTGGGCTGCCCCCTTCTGTCTCTTACGTAACCACCCTGCTCTCCGCCCGTGTGTGTGTGTGTGTGTGTGTGTGTGTGTGTGTGTGTGTGTGTGTTCTGCTGTGAGCAACTGCCCAGAGGGCCTGGTGTCCCGCGGCCGCCCCAGCTCAGGCTGACGGCCGAGCTCCTGGCGCATCCTCAGCGGCCTGGGATGGCAGCACCGGGGAAGAGGTGCCTCTCCACCCCTTCCCAGAGGACCGCTCGCTGGCTTTGCACAGAGGACGCTCAGTGTCAGCCATTCCTGCTGCAAATGCTGAGCGACTGGCTCCCGCAGGCGCCAGGCGCTGCTCTAGGCCCAGGAAACGCAGCACGGAACAAGCAAGAGTCCCAGCGCTGCCGGCATTCACGTGCTGGTGGACAGGAGGGGGACGCTCACAGATTCCCAGGCAGGCTCGTGGCCTTGAGCTGCTGCTGCCTGTCGGGCAGCCCCTCTTCCAGAGTCTGTGGCCCCCTCTGCCTCCTGCCCAGCTCCTGCTCTGCTCTCGGCCCTCCTCACGTAGGGAGTCACATTGAGGCAGAATAGACAAGTAGGGCAGGACCAAGGTTTCCATTCTTGGGGCCTCTTCTTCCCCCATACGTTCCAGGCTTCCATGGCCTCTGGCAGAAGCAGCAGACTTCCCTGGAGCTAGGTTTCGGGGGAACCTTGTAGAGCAGGGCTTCTTAACCAGGGGTCCATGGACCCCCAAGGGGTCTGTGAGCTTGAATTGAAAAAATCAACTTAATATCTTTATTTTCTCTGACCTCCAACTGAAATCTCGCATTTCCTTCACTCATGAACGCATGCAATGAATAAATCACAGTAGTGTTCATTTCACCTGGCTGGCAAAGGGGTCCGTGGAAGAAAAAAGGTTAAGAACCCTTGTTGTAGAGGAAAACTTGCTGGGCCCAATGGAGGCAGAGGGCACCCAGGAAGGGACAGCCCAGTGACTGCTCAGGGAAACTTTCCCTTCATTTTGAGCTCATACTGGTACAAAATGGAGGTCTTGGGAAACTCACATTTGTGGACCGTAACTTGGCTGTTGTATTTGGGGAGAAGTACATTCTACAGTCCGCATTATCCACTTGCACTGCCTGAGAATTTGAGATCCAAGCTGGGAGACTGCAGGGGAGAGGACTTGGGGGAAGCTGAGGGGTAGGTGGTCCGTTGGGGTGCAGTGAACCACGATGCTGTGTAACATCACGTCATCTGGCAGACACTCCAAGGTAGATGAGGAAACGCACCAGGCACGGAGGGCAGGGGACTTACCTGAGGCATTCCACCTGCCCATCCCTGCTTCTTTTGGCCACAACGCCATGCATTTCCTCTGGGGATATTTCCCCAAATGCTTTCACCCAGTCTTGGTGGGATTGTCAGTCAAGGAGCCTGCCACTCCTCGGCCACAGTCCCCAGGCCAGGGCTTTCAGACGCCTCTCTTTCCCTTGAACAGAGCTGGCACTGATGTGTCCCAATGGGACTGTAGGCATGACTCTGCTACTCAGTCCCAAGTGGCCCTGGTTCCTGCTCTTTTTAAGCCTGGTTCTTCAGTTCTCCTTCCTATTCTGGGAACTGCTCTGTATGTCTTCAATACATTCATTTTATTCCCTGCATTCTCGAGAGTTGCTTTCTGTTGCTGGCGACCTGAAAACCCTAAGTGGTAGAAAAGCTATTCTGCATTGTCCCTGGGCCTGATCTTGCACAGAGAGGTTGACTCAGAGCCAGGCAGGCTTCCAGGGTCCAGCTGCAGGAGCGACTCGGCTGCACGGCCGTGCCTGTGGAACAGCTGGCCTGCGCCCGCCCTTCTGTCGGGCGCTTAATGCTGCTGTGGAGACAATTCCTTCTCATTTTGGATTGCAGTTGCCCTAACGTGCTCTTTACCTTGCCCACAGAATGTCCCCAGCTTCCAGCCTGGCCTCCCGTCCCTCCCTCCCAGGCCAACCTACCCGAGAGCCTGCAGCTAGGTCAGTGCTAGCAGGCAAGGAGAGTGCAATGCAGTGAATTAGGGGGCGGCATGGCAGGGAGGAAAGAGCCAGGCCTCTGGAGCCAGCCACGGCTCGCGGCTGCAGCTCTGCCACTTGCAGGGGCATGGCAGCTTGTCCTCACCATTGCATCTCCGTGCCAGCTCCGAGCAAGTGCTCACCGAACGGAGTTACCAAACGATCCCACTCTTAGAGGAGGGCGGGCTATGTAGGTGGAAGTCCTCCCCGCTTCCTCCCCCGAATTTCCATAGCGTCCTACGTTTGTACCTCCCTGGCTGCACTCGTCACTGTAGTTTTGCAGTATGCTGCCCAGAAGAGAGCAAGGGCTCTCCTTCAAGGCGTTCAGGTCCAGTTTGGAAGACCCCATGACAAGGGATGTTTTAAGGGGGTTCAAGTTCAAGATGGGAAGTTGGACTAAATGAACTATCAGATCCCTTCTAACCAAGGATTTAATTATTCCATATCCATATTTTTGCTTTTTAACTTACAAAACCCAAATATATGTAATTTCTACCTAACTGTCAAATCTTAACTTCTTGCCGAGTTTGTTCTAGATACAAATAAACTGTGTGCAAGTTTGTTTTATAAGGATTTACTGAGGTATAATTTACATATAATAAAATGCACAAATTTTAAATGTACTGCTGAAACGTTTTGACAAGTGTGCACGTCTGTGCAAGCACCACCCTGGAGAAGATAGAGAGCTCTAACTCCAGTCAGGGCCCCCTGCGAGACGCAACCACTCTCCTGATTGTTCTTACCATAGATTAGTTTTGCCTGTTCTAGAACTTTATATAAATAGAATTGTACGGTGTGAATCCTTTTGTGCCTGCCTTCTTTCGCGCATCATGATGTTTTTTGGATTCTTCCATGTTATGAGTATCAGTACTTCATTTCTTTTTATTTCTGAATAATATTCCATCGATTGAATATACCACAGTTTTTCCATTCACCTGACACTGGACCTTTGGATAGTGTATTTACCCAGGAGAAATTAAAACCTATTTCCACAAAAAGAACTGTGCAAGTATATTCATAGTGGCATTTCTCATAATGGCCCCAACCCAAATGGGTATTCTTTTTTAAAATTATTATTTTTTTAACTTTATTTTGAACATTTAATAATTGAAAATATAAACAATAATTAAAAAGAAAAAGAAAACACAGTTGAATAAAAACATCCATTTCTCAATGAAATGTGCTGGATACATATAAAAATTTTTTTGAATCACACAATATGTTACACAATCTATTTGGTTCATAGCAATGCAATCATACAGTATATTCTATTTTTATATGAATAAAAACTAGACAATGAGGACAGGCTGCTGGCCTGATTCATCTTTGGACTCTCCCAGTGGCTGGAACATGGGTGATCTGTAAGTCTTTGTTGAACGGATGGAAAGTCAGCAAGAGGAGGGTGCAGAGTTCTCCGAGCCTCGTTCACAGGTAAGGACCAGCCCTGGTAGCTCTCCAGGCGGCAGGCAGAGTGTTAGCCAGGAAAACACAGGTGTCAGTTCACACCGTCCCCTCAGAGCTATGCACATGGCTTAGCATAAGTGCTCAGGATATATTATATGGGTTGAAAGACTGAACGAGTGAGTGAATGGAAAGAAGTAAGCAGGCTGGGGGGTGTTGAAATTACTAGAGCCTCTTGCATTTGGATTGTTCCTGCTTCCTGGAACGACAAACCTTCCAGGGTGCAGGCACACAGGAATGGCGCCAGACAGGGAGGTAAGGTGAATCATCTGGTCGCCTTACCTGGCTAGGGGAGCGCTCTGCAGGTAAGGACAGGCTGTTACTGTTTCTAACAGGAAAGTTGGAATAAACTGAGTTCTTTTTCCTGTCCCCAAACCCTGTATCTTAATCCTTTATTCCTGTACACTGATAGACAAAGGATACCTCCTATTTAGGATCAAGAAATTCAGCTGGAGAGCCCCAGAGAACCCACCATCAAGTGGACGCGTCGCCTCTCTAGCTTGCCGTGGCTGCTCCGCCTTCAGGCTCCTGCCTTCAGAGCCTAAGCATCAGACAAAGAGGATGGTCGACAGCTCTTTGCTCACCCCGGCCAAGAGCTCGACTGCTCAGCTCGTTAGGAAGCCAGGCACTTGGCTTTGGAAGGGAAATTGATTTCACAAAGGAGAGAAAGTGTGGCCTTACTTCAGGATGTCGGACACGGGAATGGATGTATTTCCTTCAATGACAAGTCTTACGAGTTTTAAGTCCTTCCAAGCAGGAGCTAAAAGTTTCAGGAGAAATGTGGAATAAAGGAGGTTTCTTGGGCACTCTGACCTCCATGTGACTCTGTCATAGAAGCATTAGTGACTGAGGATCTCGGGATTTGTGTCTACTGGTGCCCTTGGCCCGGAGCCCAGTGAGAGGCACTGGGAAAAGGATGCCAGGCTGGGATTCCCAGCTCCTAAATTCTTCTGGTTCTGCCTCTGGATGTTCATGGAACCTCGGGCACCCGGTTTCCTATCTGCACAAGTCCAGCTCCGAAGCCTTTCCTTCTATATGTTAAGAGCTCTCCACGGTGATTCCGGCGATCCGATCACTCTCCATGCTTTCAGGGGAAATGCTCACCGCAGGCTCTTACACTGAACTCGTGTTTCGAAGACTAAGATTAATGCACAACTCGATGTTCATTCCTGCTGAGGCCGTTTGCCTGCTCATGATGTTTTCTTGTTTTAAGTCCAATTCGGAAATGCTTTCAGTCAACATGTCAGTACAGATGGAAAGAAAATCTGGGAGATTTTCTGGTTTACATCCTTGTTGATAATATTCACAAACAAGTCCCCAGCACCTTCAGAGGATAGTGGAAAGGGAAATTCTCATCCTTTCAGGTCTAAAAATAAGTACTTGTGGGTGATCTGGACAATCTGAGGGCTTGAAGCCTCAGCAGCCCGGAGCAGTGCCACATGAAAGGGCCGGGGGCACGGCCCGGCCGGGCCCAGGGACAGCAGTTAAAACAGAGACGGCCCTTTGAGAAAGAGCACAGAGGGGCTTGTGTCCGTGGGTTTCTCCCCTCTCATTTCCTGCGCCCTGTTCTGAATTTCGTTTTAGATACCCCAAGCACATACTTCAAGCTGAGCATCGTTTATTTCCTGTTAGGATTTAAAGTGGTTTACATATTCAGCCTGACCTTTAGAGAACTCGTGACGCCGGGAGGATTGCTAAGGATTCACTTTATGGAAGATGCGGGAGATTAAAGACAGTTCAGCCAGAAAAGGATGTTTTTCCTACTTGTTGACTGGGAGATCTGCTGGCCTCGAGCGTTTCTGTTTGTTCACTTTGGCCCTGCCTTCCTTTCAAGAGGTGGCTGGGGGGAGCGGATGGGGCTCAGGCTGTTGGGCGCTCGCCTCCCATGTGAGAGGTCCCGGTTTCGGTTCCAGGTGCCTCGTGGAGAAGGCAAGCAAACGATGAGCACACAGACGAGAGAACCCTCTGGGCGGGGAGAGGGGATAAATAAAAAAATAGAATAAATAAAGAGGCAGCTGGTGCCTGGGCTTTGGAGAAGGTGGACCAGACCCCAAATTCTGGCTTTGCCTCTTAACAGCTGGCAGAGATGGGCAACCTCTGGGGGCCAGAGATGGGGGGACCCTTAGCCAGAGCCGAGCTCCCTGTCACAGATGATGATGACAGCAAGTCTTAGACTCAGTTCTGCCAGGCATCCGAGCGTTTATCAGCAAGCTGGTGCCAATCAGTAACCGCCTGCTCATACAGCCTGTCTTGTAGCTCTCTGACAAGCGCCTTGCGTGGAAGGTTTGCGTGGCCGTGCAGGCAGTGCCGTGTGGAAGGTCACGGGAACTGGAGAGAGACAGGACCATCGGGGACGCCCTTGGCGTTAAACGGTTTGGCTTGCTCCCTTTTTTTTTTTTTTTTTAAAGATTCATTTATTTATTTCTCTTCCCCCTCTGGACATCCTATATGGTAGACGGGAGCCCAATCACTTGAGCCACATCTGCTTCCCGCTTGCTCACTGTTTTTTTTTTAAGATTTATTTATTCCCTCCCCTCCCTTTGCTTTGGGCTTGCTGTCTGCTCTCTGTATGTTCTTCTGTGTCTCTTGTCTTCTCTTTAGGAGGCGCTGGGAACTGATCCTGGGACCTTCCGGAGTGGAGAGAGGCGCAAAATCTCTTGCACCACCTCAGCTCCCTGGTCTGCTGCGTCTCTCTTCTGTGTCTCTTTTTGTTGCGTCATCTTGCTGCACCAGCTCTCCATGCAGGCCAGCTCTCTGCCTGGGCCAGGTCTGCGCTCAGGTCAGCTCTCTTTTCACCAGGAAGCCTGGGGAAGCGAACCCTGGACCTCCTATATGGTAGACGGGAGCCCAATCGCTTGAGCCACACCCACCTCCCACTTGCTCACTTTTTAAAGCTCATTTCTGCAAGGTTGTGTGGTATTTTTAACCAACGACCTATTTTGAAATTAATCACTTATTCTTTTCACCAATAATATTATTTCTAATATTCCTTACGCTGATCAGCAAACCTTTTGGTGTTGATTTCCACACTGTAATAGAAACGATAACGAGCCACCTCTGATGGGTTGGTTCTGGGTTTGTGCCTGAAGACTCACTAACTGCCCCCAAGGTGTAGATTAGAGTCCAAGTACCACACTTTTAACTGAGACATTTGAAGAATAAATTGCCACACAAGCAACGTAGCAGTGACCTAGGGCAAATCACCTAAGCTCTCTGAGATCCGGTTTCCTTATCTCTAAAGTGGTATTAATCATATCCTCTGAGGATTTGTCGTTAGGGTTAAAGTAGAAAATGTATCTAAAATAAGATTTTTTAGAAATTGCTTGTGTGTGTGGTGATTGGCGCATAGAACTTCTAAACGCTAAGCTTCTCCCTCGTCCCCAGCCCTCCTGCTCTCCAGAGAATTGAAAAGGACAAGTTTGACAGGGTAGCATAAGAAAGCAGGCACACCGAGAGAGGCAGCCGTGGGGAAGCAGGAGACGATGAAGGGACGTCAAGGTCACACTCTCGCCCTTCTTTTAGAAACGTTCCCTTATAGAAAATAATACAAAAAGGGAAATTCAGCAAAAGAGACTTAGAAGCTTCCCCCTTTTTCCTCCTCAAAGAAATTTTCTACAGAGTTTTTCATCAGATACCCCAGATGCCTGTTACCTTCGACCTGCAGAGGACGCCACTCCCTGTGAATGAACGTTTTCGATGAGACAGAAAGATGGTTTACAGATCTCCAAGCACCTTCGGTAAGAGGAGGGCGCAGCCTTATCTGTGGAAAGAGCCGCCCGCCCTCAGGGCCTCCTGGACTGAAACTGCGGGTGGTCTGGCCACAGGGGTGTCCCGTAGAAGGCCGAGTCGGGCCGACTGACATGACGAAGGGGGCGAGGCCACGGACGGGCTGAGGAGACTGGCATTCATCAGAGGAGAAAGCAGAAGCCGGGAGGAGACAGGAGAGCACAGAACCACGGGCTCTCAGAGCGTCGCAGCCGGCAGCCCCTCACTGTACGCAGCAGGCGACTGGAGCTCAAATGGCGAAATAAACAAAAGCCTTGCTGCCTCCTTCAAGCTGCAGGTGCTGGAGGTGAAGACCTGGAACCGGGAACTTTGGAATTACTCTGACATCTTTCGGATGTCATCTTTCGCGGCCAGCCATGAGCCTACATTCCACCATCAATGGCTTAAGATAGAAGTCCAAAGATTTCGCAAAAGACCAGATATAGCTTGAGCGCTAGTGCTTCAGTGGGATATTAAGAAGAGCTCGAGGGAAGCGGATGTGGCTCAAGCGATTGAGCTCCCGCCTACCACAGGGAGGTCCCTGGTTTGGATCCCAATGCCTCCTAAAGAAGACAGCGGGCTGATGCGACTGGCAGGCGCAGTGAACTGATGCAACAAGAGATGCAAGAAGACAAACACAATGAGAGACACAATAAAGCAGGGAGCAGAGGTGGCTCAAGTGATTAGGCACCTCCCTCCCATATCGGAGGTCCCGGGTTCGGTTCCTGGTGCCTCCTGAAGAAACAAGGAAGACAAACAGACACAGCAAGCGCAAACAGCGAGAGGGTGGGGAGAGATAAATAAAAAAGCACAGTTTGAAATATTTGGGGTCGTTGCCTTTGGGGCAGCCCAACAACCCTGTCCCAAGTGTGACTGTGGGACACTGAAACTCTGCTCCTGGTTGGATTGTCGTTTGATGTGGTTCTTACGTCTCACCATGACACGAACAAGGATGTCAGAGGATACTGGACACAAGACTCGGATTCACAGCTAACCTGGGCCACTTATTAAAAGCTGTGTGACCTGAGGTCAGTTACTTAACTTCTCTGAGCCACAGGCTCTTCCTGTGAAAAATGGGGGTTAAAAAACCTGCTACATGAGATTAAAAACCTGCTACATGAGGCTGTTGCTTGCCGTGTTGGGAATGTTTGGCATTCATAAACCCTTAGTTGAAGTTCTTCAAAGAACATTTTAAAACTGATTTTAAATTTTGACAACTGAATGACGAATCCATGCCAGCCTGTTGATAAGGCCTCTGGTCAGCACAGTCATTTAGAGAGGAAGTTGTGTTATTCAAGGTAGTGGGCAGGAATAGGAAGTGGAAATAGGAAATAGCGGGGGCAGGAAACTGGGGGCGATAAACAGCTGGGAGCCACCCTGCGTCCCCTCCTTCCCCAGACGGACCTCCCCCCACCTCCCAGTCTCCCTCTCTGGCCTAAGGGCATTTTGCTGAAAAGTCCTGAGTCCTAGCAAGGCTTCTAAGGCTACAGCCTGTCTCCCTGGGCTTGCCAGGCTACCACCCCTCTCCAGGGCTCCCCACCCAGACCTGGGCTCACTGCAGCCTCCCTTCCCTTGCTTTCCAGAAAGAGAATCTTTTCTGTCGTGGAAATCCTGATTTCTTCCTTTTCTCCCGCCTTGCGGAGTTCTGGGCGACTCTTCAGCTCATATGTACACTCTGAAATGATGGCGTGAAATGTTTGACACAGACAGGCATGCTCACAAAGACACACACCAGTTTTCTGCCCCCTGGTTCCCTGTGTCCTCTCGTGGCCCTAAGTTTATGGCCTTTTGGGCCCACCGCTGCATCTTCACTCTTCGACTGAATGAAGCAAACCTTAGCCCATCTCAGGATACTGGGGTGCAGCAGCTGGCTCCAGCCTTTTTCCTGTTTTCCTTTTCCCTCTGTGCCTCGCTCACCCCCAATCTGTCAGCCCTCACCCAGCCTCCCGTTTTCCTTGGAAACGTTTTATCTGCCTGCCCAGATCTTTGCCTGACCTAGTTATTTGTGGGAGGAAATAACAGAAATTATACCATGCCCCCCCGCCCCAGGGAGAGCCTTCCTTTAAAGAGCCTGGCGCTCCTGGGGGAAGGGGAGGAAGAGGAAGGTGAGGACCTCGCAAAATGTCATAAGACGTCATTTTCTCTTTTTCTGTTTATTTTAACCCAAATAAAGCTCAAACTGGAGGCTGTCTTCAGATACTCTTTTATGCCTCTGCAAGGCCTGAACTTATCCCCAGGGTGAAACCATCAGCCTTCCAAGTTCAGATTAGTGTGTGTGTGTGTGTGTGTGTGTGTGTGTAGGGGCGGTTTTATTTTTCCTTACAAGCAGTTTCCTTGACTCATTTGCTATTTTATTTTCCTCTTGAGAAGTGACAAAAACCACAAATCCTCAGGCCTGCTCCGTAAAACAGCTGGGGACAGAAGCAGAGGCCTTGGCGCTTCTTTTCTCCCAGGCGTCGGGAGGCAGCCACGTGTGCGGGAGGGACGGGCGCGAGCCACCGAGGGAGCGGGCTGGCGGGACGCGTGTGCTCGAGGGCACAGC
>JAQZBX010046405.1:0-20778 GCA_029593785.1 Cabassous unicinctus | reverse complement strand
AAAAAAAAAAAAAAAAAAGCTTTTCTTCTTTTTCACTTTTACTATCATCTGAAATTATCATATATGCTTGTTAACTTGCTTATTTATTTTCCTCGTTTTCAAAAGGGAGTTCTTGTTCATTTTTGAGTCCTTAGAGTGTAGAGTAGGTTATGCCTTATTGCAGGAAAACCACACACATTTGTCAAAAGAAAGAATGAGTGAATAAATGAATGAATAAATGAGTAGAACTAGACCTGCTTCTGGGTGCAGCTAAATTTTGCTCATCTTTCAGATATCAGTTTGCACGTGACTACCTCAAGCAAGTTCTTCTTTGTTTCTCTAGACAAGATAAGATCTCCCTGTGACAGGATCCCACTGCACTCTTTATTTATTTGAAATCATTTAATTAATTGTCTTCCTTGCTAGACTATCAAAGCAGGAATTACTTCTGTGTCATCCACTAATGTGTCCCCATCTCCTAGGAGAGTATAGTTCATGTAGTTGGTGCTTAATAAACCCTGGTTGAATAAAAGAATTAATGAAACAGTATTCAAATGTATTAAATAAAATACAATTAAGATGGAGCCTTCTTAATTAGAGGAAAACACAAAATTGAAATTATGTGAAAAACCCTGTCTAAAATAAGGTTGACCTGCCCAAGGACCATATGTTGGTATTTTTTTACTTTTAACATCTCTCACTCATGAGTCATACTGTTCCCACCATTACAAAATATTACAAGCTCTTTCACAGCAATTATAAGAACCTTTCAGAATAACACTCAGCAATAATTGGATTGTTTAACCCATGAAGTACTAATGCCTTCCGTTAACAAATGTAGTGACTAAGGAAATAGTTTCCCCATGTGTGCTTTCACAATGTTCTATAAGGGGGGGATTATAATAGTGCCTATATAGTAACACCTGGTGTCATCAGGAGACAGCAACATTCAAAGTGACGCATCTCAGGAGTCGACCTGCCTAAGGTTCTCAGCCTTCAGGAATGTGAGGATGATAGCAGATTCCCACCTGAATTTTCATGGCCAAAACACGTAAAATGGCCACTCATCTGTTTTTATGCTTACCCTTTTATACCCTGGTTTTCTTATATGTTCACTTGATGGCAAAGAGCACTGGCCAATTAAATAAAGAAAAGCATCATAATCAAAAAAAAAAAAAAGAAAAGAAAAGAAATGTAATTGTAGCATAATCTCTCAGCCTGGAAACAGACTTGGTTTCCATCTTTAAAAAAAATACTTATTTCTTATAATGCCACAGTTTCCCCATTTGTAAAGTGAATATAGTAATGGATACAAAATTCAGAGCATTGCCTTTTAGTTTTAAACAAAAAGTAATCATGACCACTACAATAATTATATCTCACATTTATGGTTTTCTATATGTCAAATATTGTTAAATATTTTATCTATACCACCTAATTTAAACTTTATAAATACACATATTGGTGGATTTCCAAACATTTTAAAAATAAGGAATTGAGGGCCAAGAGATTAAATAACTTGCCAGTAAGGACCTCCCTAGTGTAAGACCCCAGTCAGCAGCCCTGATTGCACTCTGTATGTATGTTCCACGCTAGAGCCCTGAGTGCCAGAGCCAGGACTACAATCAAGGTCTTAAACACAGCTCTGCCATTTTTAAGCTATGAAGTACTGAGCTGATGCAAAAATGTTAGCTAGTATCTTCATAAAAATACATACTAAAAGAGTCATTCTATTTTGAGTTTCTTGCTTAGGAGAAAGTATGTGAATTAAATTTATTTAAAAGAGAGGCCTGGTCATTAAGTTTACAAGAAATACTAACTCAAAATGAAGACCATTTAATCAGGCTTGGAAGAACCACCAGGTTGAATCAAATAGGGCAGAGGGTAGATTACTATCCAAGTTTAAATTAGCATGGTAGTACCATTATTTTCCTTGTTAGCATCACAAAATTAGTATAATTAAATATGTTTTGCTGGTTCATAGTACAACAGATACTGAGGCAGGAACATATACATGCTTTCTACAAAGAAATACAGATATTCAAGTTATACCTTTATAAAGATGTATATGCTAAAAAGACCGCTTTACTCTTCTAAAACTGAACAAAACTTTTGTAGCCCATGGTTTATGAAATTAGTGTGTACCTTAAGAACATATCTTTGATATGAACTTGAAATCAGTTTTGCCTCCTTAACAATAATTCAGAATAATTGTAATAATAGTAATCACTAAGATTTATTGAAGGTTTAAAATGTGCCAGTTCTGCACTAATAATGTTAATTTGATTTTCTAATCTAATTCTCCCAGCAGCTCTAAAAGTTTCAGATATTATATTTCCATTTAACGGGTGCAGAAACTAAGGCACGGTGAAATTATGTTAGTTGCCATAGGTTGCACAAGCTAGTTAAGAAATAAAACTGGTATTGAAACCAGGCAGTGGTTTGTCAATGTTCCTAAATGCATCACTATCTTGTTAAGAAATCAATTCTAGAATCATTCCTGGCACCACCAATCCAAACTATTTACTGGTCTTTGAACACACACTATACTTTAGCCTTTCAGTCTCTCTCCATAACATTACTACCTCTATTTGAAATTTGATTTTCACCAATAGTTAGAATAGTTCTATAATTCAAATTCTAGCTCTAGGCCACCCTTCCTTACAAAGGACTGAAGCACTTTTCTTGAACCTTTGTTCTTAGGTTTCTTATCACTTGCTGCCTTATGCTGTAGCTATTTGGGGACAGAAATCAGTACTCTCTGTTTCTCCCAATGTCAAGAACTGTCATTATGCAAAGAATAATTTTGAATTATTAAAATAACATAAAGAATAGAAGGAGAAAGACAACAATTTCTTTAGTCAAATCAGACTGTAAACATTTCCAAGGATTTTTAAAAGAGGTGTGCCAGGACCATAATCACCAGAAAAAGAGTTGTGCCTGTTCTAGTAGCCTGATTCTATAGTCCAGAATTCTCCCTTCCCTTTGGGCTTTCTCCCTTGAGATCTGCTGCCCCTCCTATGCCCAGATCAGGGAGACCCTGCTGCTGCTTCCCCCATTTGCAACTCTGACCCCACTTGGAGCAAAACCCTTTTTCTTTGATGATCTTAGCATTGAAAACATGAGATGTACTTTCAAAATAAACATCTTCATTAGTTACATCAAATAGAGTGATAATTTTAAGGAATAAAAGTAACCAAGTTTCTAAAGGTGAAGTTTCTGATTCATAGCTATCAAAATTAGCAAGAAAAACAAGAAGAAATATATGTGTGTGTGTGTGTGTGTGTTTCCCCTTGCCAAACACTTTACATATATTACCTCACCCCAGGGAAAAAGTTATTTTTATTTCTATTTTGTATATTTGCCCAAGTACACATTTGGTTAGTGGTAGAACTGGAATCTGAATCCAGATTAGCCTGTTGCAAAAGTCCCTTTTGCTAACCACTGTGTCTTACTGAGTCTCCCAACTCCTTAATCCTAAGGACAGACCCACCAACTGTTCCAGTTATGACCACCTATCATTCCTTCTGTTTCCTTCTCTCTATAGGATCTTTGCCATCACCTTCCTTGTGGGTCTCCCTGTCCATCTTGCTTCATTTCCTAGATAATTTCAGAAGAGGCTATAGGAAAAATTTTCACTCCTTTGTTTCCCTCATTCAAAATTCCCAGAACCCATAGGCTCCTTCCATTTCTGGAAGAATCTAGGAAAAGAGACTAGAGAATTCAATCCCTCTGGAGTCTCCATCTATCAACCAGGAAAGGCAGGCTTGAGAAATAATGCTCCTTCCTCACATAAGCCATCCTCTCTTTCATGCTTGTCTGGCCCATTCCAGGGGCCATCACGAATGTAAGAGCCTCTATCCATCCACACACAGGCAAGGAATGGATTTTAATAATCATAATAATAATAATAGTCACAAGTAGCATTATTAGCCTTCTATTTTTCTCAGTACTTGCTGTATGTTTTATATACTTTATCTCATTTTTTACATCAGCACTATGAGATAGATATAACCACCATTTTGCAGATAAGGAAACCAAAGCTCATAGAAATTAAGTAATTTTGTCTGAACTCACTAAGCTTGTAAGACGGATTTAAACACTGCTCTTTCTGACTTCAAAGCCATTGCTCTGAACCTTTGTCCCATATGGCATCTGATCCCACCTATCATAATTTCATTTATATTTAAGTACTAATATAAAACTGATTTTATCAACCAAATACATATGCATGGGCATACATATCAAGTCGTCGTACTTATACAGTATACTGTTCTACACCTACAGATATTTTCTCACAGTGTATTTCCAGTTTTACTAGCAGTGTTATGACCAAGCAAGTCTTATGAACTCCACAAATAATATTGATAGTAATTCAGTGGAGATCTTATTACTATAACGAAACTGTCTGTGACGTTTTATAGTTCACAAACACTTTTATCTAGTTCTTACTTGATGCTCACATCAACCACACAATGTGCAATTATCCCATTTTGCGGAGGAAATACAGCCTCTGTGAATTGGGCAAGAGTGTCAAGTTAGAAGCTAGCACAGAAGAGAGCAGAAATGGAGCCTTGGTTCCTACTCCAATCATAATGACACCTGTGTATGTGTGTACTCACCCCGTCTCACACTACACACACACACACACACACACACACACACACACACATAACACACACACCTTTTATGGTTTACCAAAAGTGTTCATGTACATTTATTCCCCACAAGATCACGATGAGGCACATATTATAATAATTTTCCCAAATTGCCTTATGGCAGCCTCCTGTCCCCACCAACACTTCTTAAGCCCTTTCCTGCTTCATTTTTCTCCACTGAAAATGTCACCATTCACCATACTGTATTTTATATTTTTGTTTGTTTTCCTACCTCCACCAATAACAGCAATATAAATAGTGTTAATCACTTATCAGGTGCTACTCTAAGTGCTTTATGCATATTTATTCACTTATCTTTATAGCAACTTCAAAGTAAGTAGTAGTAGTATCCCCATTGCAGAGACTAGAAAACTGAGAGAAAGTAGACAGGTTCAGTTTTGACCTTGGTGAGATTAAAACACTTGTGAGATATTCATGCACAGATGCCCAGGAGGGAGCCATATATGATCCTGAAACTCAAGAAAGAAATGAAGCCTTAGATACAGATATTAGAATCCTCAGTCTAGGGCTGGAAGTTAGAGAAGTAGGAATGGAGGATATTTCTTAGAAGTGTGTACAGAGTAAGAAAAGGGCCAGAGTTCTGAGGGCACCAAAGAAGCCATGATCTCTCACTACCAGCTTCACACAAATATATTTGTCTGACTCTTTTCATCTGAACTGTTACTGAAAGCAACTCCCTTTGTGAAGAAAAATAGGCCCAGATTCCACAATCTGTACCTTACAAAATTATATTAGAACATGACATAGGTGACTAAGAAGGGCAGGGAATTGGAAACCATGATCTGTAGAAACAGGGTATCCATGGGAACAATGAAAAACAAACAGTGATACCAACAATCATGGAGCAAACACTACATCTGTCTGCAGACTTCTGAAGGGTTCTCGTGGAAGGCAATGGGGGAGACTTGTGTTTTGTAGTTCCAGAAGATAAAACCAGGACTGCAAATATACTTCAGCTGCTTCAAGAAGGTTTTCCCTCAAGGTGGAATTGGTTGTCTGTCAGCAGCCACCACTAGAAGAGGCCAGGTTCCAGGAAAGGGTTAGAGAGAATGGATTCTCGCTATACCCTTGAAAACCTCACAGCTTTTCCCACGGTTGAAGCATATAAGGACAGAACAGGCATGCTTCCTGGTTGGGCAAGAACTATGGGGCAATAGCTGTATGGTTCTCAGACAGCGTTCCCTCTTGACAGTGACATGGGTGATGAAAAGGCCCGGTCTGGGAGCCACAACTAACAATGGTGCTCCCACAGCAGTGGCTCTCTGAGTCCTGAGGAGCAGTGACTGATTGTCCTCCCCAAGATAAAACTAATTACCAGTCTCTCTTGTACTCCAGAATTCACCAGAAAGCAGAATCACAGAAATCTTCCAGTTGGAATGATCAAAGCTCTAGCTGAGCTTTCACTTTACAGGAATCTCCTTTCCAGTGTCCCTGACAAATGCCCATTAATTTTGTTTACACACCTTCTAAGGAGCTTTCTGCTTCATGAGGCAGCTTTCCATGGTTCAACAGTTCTCATTGTTATTGGTAAAAAGAAACAATGGCTAACATTTATTGAGTTCTCAGTAGGCTACCTGCCAAGCATTGTGCTGAATATTTACCATGCACTGAACAATTGAATCCTTGCCATAAACTTATTAAACAGGTTTTGGCATTGCCTTCATTTGACAAGTGAGGAAATTAAACATCACAATGTTAAGAATGTGTTCAAGATCACTCAAAGTGGTAGAGCTGGCTTCAAAAATATGATTTTCACGAACTTCAGTCATTCATCTATCACTTTACTTTAAACACATCTGAGAATCACTTCTATCATTTTTCTTTAAATGGTCTTTTTTAATTTTTAGAAAACTTGAATACCTACTTTGACTGCTTCTTATGTATCTGAAGTCACAGATTTGTTGTCCTAGTTATGTATTTCCCTAATATAAACAAAAATAAATTCATAACTAATAAGAATTTCAAAATGTTTACCATGTCCTAAGTGAAAGCATCTTGCTTGCAACTATTTTTGTATGTACCATATTTTGGGAAATATTGCTCTGAGCTATACCACTTCTCATTATTAAAATGCATATGTTTTAATCAAAAACTTGATTTTTGCAGTAATTTTCACTTGTTGGTGTTAATTCTTCCTTGGCAACCTTGTATCCAAGGCTATTTTTTGCGGGTCTAAGATGGTTGTTTCCTAAATAAAGCTTTTCCAGATTGTCATTTCTTGTTCTTCCAACTTCATAAGACAGGGCATCTAGATCCCTTCTAGGATCATCACTCATACCTGGAATGCTCTATTTTATAAAGCAGCCGCAGTGGCTGTGCTATAAGCTAACCCAAGTTGTAGAACCCAGAACCTTCATGCTTATATACAGAAGCTGCTTCCATGCTCAGCCTCAGATCTAGCCAGGGTTAGGGGCAAAATACATATAGACTCATGGAAAGTTGCAAGGATAAAAATGAAATAATGGATGTGTAAGTTTGATGACCAATGAAGAGTTATAGACATTAGTTATCATTAACGCAGACTTCATGGCCTAGGTCACCATTACATTCTCCGTTGGGTGGCCCTAGACCTTTCAAATATTCTAGAAAACATTGACTTGGAGAAAGTGATAGATAAACAAGACTCAATAATACTCAAATATATATCACATGAGGGACTGATATGTGCCAAACACTGCTCTAGACCCCAAAATATAATGTTGAACATGGGAGATAAGTAGAGTTGATACTCAACTAGTACAAAGAGGTAGCCACAGAGATTGCAAAATATTGAAATATTCTTATACTAATGGGTATATTGCCATTCCTCTGAGCTCCCTAGTTCATACACATTGCCCTATCTGCTCCAGCCCCTCCCTTGGGATTCCTAGACCATCTCACAACCCAGCAACAAAAGGGTTAAACCCCAGACAGATGGGCCTTCTGGACCCTGTTTCAAGACTTTAACCAGTGTCAGTTTTGATTGATTAATGCCCACATAATACTTATTATTAAATATTTTTATATCACCCTGGGAGAACAGGTTTCTTTCCACTGAAATGAGACAGTAAACAAGTGAGTGAAACGATGGACAATTAAATTTCAGATTGTGATAGCAGCTATAAATGAATGAGATGGAGGAGGGGGGCGACTTTGGGTAGCATGATCAGGAAAGGTCTTTATGAGGAAGTGAGATTTGAGTTGAAACAGGAATGAGGATAAAGGAATGGAAGCCAGTCATGCAAACGTCTAGGAGAAAAGCATTGCTCACAGACAGAAGAGTAGAAGTGAAAGCCCTCAGGCAGGAATGGGTTTGGTACCTATGAAGAACAGAAAGAAATCCTGTGTGACCGGCCCACAATGAGAGAGGCTGCAGGTTGCCCAAGATAGGCGGGGACAGTCTTTGATAATGAGTCTGGATTTTATTCCAAGTGCAAAGTGAGTTTATTAGAATAATTTTAAGTACCCTGAAATGTGGTTATCATAGTTACAAAATGCCTTATTCTGAGAAACCTAAATCCTGGAAGATACTCCCCTTCCTATTGTCTCTTTACTACAATTGGGAAACCTGAGTTTAATTAATATTCTGCTAGATATATATGTGGCTGATAATAACAACCCATTTGCATACTTTCTCTTACCTGGCCTTTACAACAACCACGTAAAATGAGCCAGGTTGAAGTTATCATTTTCCACCATTTTATAATTAATAAGCATCAGAGTATGCAAAGAAAATAGCATTTATGTACTTCATGGCAGAGTTGATTTCACCTATTTTGCTGATTAAGAAAGCAATTTTAAAAATATGCCCAATTTTACATCCAGCTGGGCTAGGACTAGGACACAGGTTTCCTGACTCTTGTTAAAATACTCCTCTGCTTCCTTGTGACAATGAGGGAATGGGAGAATTTTGTAACCTTTGTGCTAGTAGGTTGAGAAATGACCCAGCCAGCAACCCAGGAATTACCCAGGGCACTCAGCCCACACATGCCAATGATTATGTGGACAAGTATGCAGAGAATCTGCATACTTTATCTGGGGTAAAGAGGGTGTGTTCACATACAGCTTGACATACATATGTCTTCATTTAATTCTTATTCCAAATTTTAGAACCAGCTGAAACCCAGCCAGGAAATTATCTGTAATTGAATGTCAGCTAGCCAAAGAAATTAAGCTCTTAATTACAGCCTATATGGTCACAGCCATGTAAGAGAAAGGCAGGTGGACCAGGAAACATGAAGCCTTTTTTTTACTAGGGCCCTCACTATGTGCAGCTCTAACTAGTGGGTATCCCAGAAAATATAAAATAATAAAAACATACACTTTCATGGTCCCAATGCAGCACTACTGAATAGAAAAGTCCCACACAGGAGGATGGGGAAAAGCTTCACCCAGAGAATGGGGCACAATGGCAATTGGCCTTTCCCATACCGTGGTGATGACTAGTGCCAACCTCATCCCCCTTCAGCCCTTTCCCTCCTACTTCCCACCCCTTCATACATTCCCTTTAATTACTTTGATATTTTCTCTCTCTCTCATTAATCTCCAATATTCTTTGAGGACAGGAACCACATCTCTTTCTTCTTGGCCTACTTCCCTAGTACCAAGAATGGTGTTTTTCACAATAGGTGTTCAACAAATTTTATTAAATAAAACATTATAGCAATGACTACCATTTACAGAACAATGTGTGCCAGGCATGACACAAAGTGCCTTACATATTTTATTTTATTTTATTTAATCCTTATAGCAATCAAATGGTGTAAGTGTCTTCATCTTTATTTGACAGAACAGGAACTGAAGCTTTGAGAGGTGAAATAACTTGCCCAAGGTCACACAAGTAACAGAATTGGGACTCGGCTCATATTTTGCCTGATGCAAACCTGGGGTAACTTGCACACTAAGCTAGACTACCTCTCTGAATTGACTATTTCATTATGAAATTGGAAGAGAAGAGAAAAGCTAGAATGGTGAGAAAGGTTTAGACAAGCAGCTGCTTGTAGTAAGGGAGCTGGACCAGTTGAACTGCCAAGCAGTATCTGCATACTTGATGTGTACTTGAACATGAGCGGGTAGGCAGGGAGCTGTGGAAAGGAACTCATTTCAAACCTTAAGCTCCTTCTCATCCCCTTTTAATGCCAGATAAAGAAACTGGAAAGGAGCTTCCCTGTGATCTAGGTGTTCTAGTGCTAATCCTATTTGCCCTGGGAGAAGAGAAGCAGCAGGAGATGATTTCTACAAGTCTTTGCCTGGCTTGGCAGACAGAGAGCTGAGTCAGAGAGAGAGAGTTGGCTGCAACTGTGGAACAGCAGACCAGTAGCCTAACTCAGGGTGGTGCAGATCTCTTGTTATTCAGTCTTTCCCAAGAATAGTAGAGCAGGATGCTCTCACAACAGTGATAGTGGAGACTTACTAACAGTGGAGAGATGTATGGGTTGAGCTGTAATATGCCATTGCCAATTTGGAAATATAACATCATGAAGTTGCTGAAAAAGTTACTGGAAGGAATAAGCTAAAGACAACACACAAAGGGGTGTGGTATAGTAGAAAAAGCTCTAATCCTAGACTTGAGAAATTACATCTTTGAATTTCAATGCTGAAACGAACCTTAAAAATCATGTAAATGGATAATATTTTGAAATGTTAATTAAAACACTTTTGTTCCTAGAGCTTGCTTCAACCCTTGTTTTTTCCCTCATTCAGTCAGCCTAGCATTCCCTGTTATTGCATTAGGGATGGACTGACAGCAAACAGCAGAGAAAGCCAAGAGAAATGCTTAGCTGACTTGTTATCTTTTGAGTTTAGCAATCCATATCTTATGATTCAGCTACAGAAACATGAGATGTTTGAGAGAATATGTAATGAATAAGAGAAAATTTTCCTACCTCCATGTGGCAGTTTGATATTTATGAATTCCAAAAAGAGATATTGATTATGTTTGTAAACTGGTCTGTTCCTCTAGGCATGATAACCTTTGATTTAAATTCAAAGGATTTATGTTTACCTATTAAATCAAGATTAGGGCTTTGATTCGACCACATCATTAGGGCATGCAGGGTTGAGTCCGTGCCCCCTTGGTGGGCTATATAAATGGATACTCAATCAAGGAAGCAGAAGCAGATATGCGAGAAAAGAGAGAGAGCTCCACAGACGGGAAGAGGATCCTGCAGCCCCAGGAAGCCAGATGAGACATTTGCCTGATAGGTTACAGCTGACCTTGTGAAGAGCCTAAAGCAGCTGAACCTTGAAAGAAACAAGCCCCAGGAGGAAAGACAAGCCCTATGCCAGCCTACAGCTGAGTTGGGAAGAAGCTGGGCCCACAGAGTCTTAAGAGGAAGAAGGAAGGAGAGACCAGGTAGAGGTAGCCCACCACCTTGCTTGCTTCAACACGTTGCAACAGAGTTTAGTAAGGAAGTAACCTTGAGTTGGACTCTTTAGGGCCTTGTGACTGTAAACTTCCACCCCAAATAAATACCCTTTATAAAAGCCAACAGATTTCTGGTATTTTGAATCAGCACACCGTTGGCTGACTAATATACTCCAAGACAAAAACTGGATTCCCAAGACTGTGAGGGAAGGAAATAGGAGAGACCTAAAGGTTAGTTAGACAAAGAATGAAGGGCTAGAGCCGAAGTGACCATGTAGACAGAACAATTCAGCATCTGGGGGATGACTGGTACCCAGATGAGCATGCACCATCTATAGTTGGAGAACAGGAACAACAGCTAGGGCCTTCAGACATGAAGTCTTTCATGTTGTCTGCACAGAGGAGCTATGATGATAGAAGTCAGCATTTTGCAGGAGTGGTAGTCATTTATACCCCTACCCTTCAGTTTTGTTCCACTCCAATCCAGCTTACCCTGAATTGTCAACTCCTAATAAGCATCCTGTGATATCTGCATGCCTATGAAATGGAATGTGGGACACCTGGAAGGGTGGTGATTTAGAGGAGAAAGCCCCTCTTGCATGGACTTAGGTGGGAATGAATGAAATCAAGGGAAATGAATGAAATCACAGGGATTTCTCTGTGTACTTGAAAGTGGTAGATAAAATAATGGGCCCCTACAGAGGTCCACATGCTAATCCCCAGAACCTTCCACTGGTAGGTTACCTTACACGGCAAAAGGAAAATTGCAGATATGATTAAGTTAGGGTCTTGAGATAGGAACACTATCCTGAAGGGCACAATGTAATCACAAAGATCCTTATAAGAGAGTGGGGAAAAGGATCAGAGTCAGAGAGAAAAGTGATGATGAAAACAGAGCTCAGAGTGAGGAAGAAGCCACAAGTAAGGGAATGATGGTGGCTTCTAGAAGCTGGAAAAGGCAAGAAAACAGATTCTACACAAGAGCCTAGAAGGAATGCAGCCCTGCTGACATTGATTTTAGGCTTATGACATTCAGAACTATAAAATGGTAAATTAGTGTTGCTTTAAGTCACTAAATTTGCGGCAATTTTTTACAGCAGTAAGAAGAAACTAATACACCATCCCTTCTGGTCTAGGATACATAACTGGGTATCAGGATCTCTTAGGGAGCTTATTGTTAGCAAAGAATCTTGAACCCTGCTCCCTGCTCTAGCTCTATTAAAATTATCTAGAGTTGGGCCCAGACATATGTATTTTTAAAGTTATCCCATGTTATTCTGAAACAGCCAGCCTGTACTTTTCCATGCACATCAGGATGAAAAGACTGAATCTAAACCAAAAAATTACTTGCCAAAACCACTATCACATGCAAGAATTTTGATACACTTCACCACATAGAACCAAGTGGTCATTCTGTTTCTCAAGAATGCCTAAAAGGATCACATCACACTTCAAATAATAATAACAGCTTCCTTTTATTAACCATTATCCTAAGACAATCAATGTGCTAATATTTTCCCTGCATTATCTCATTTAATCTCACAGCAAACCTATAAAGTGAAGATCAATGTTTTAATCTACAATGGAAAATGGGATCTGAGTGAGAAAGAGTAAAACAATGCTCAACATGTAATTGATGTCACTGCTCTGGGTACAAGAAGGATAGGGCAGATAGGATCTCAAGCAAGTTCTATTCCATCCTACCAAAGCACAGACGTGGGGCTTCCCTTTCACATAGTCACTTCTCCTCTAGGTGTTCAGGAGACCTCCTGCCATCTCATCAGAGCCTTAGAATGGGCCTGGTCAACAAATGTTGTTTCCACATGGGGAAAGTTGAACAGGGCTGAGAAAAATTTGGTACCCAAAGAACTGTCACTCCAATGAGCAGCAATCTGCTGGTGCTGTCAGTGGGTGGTTTTTACAGGACACAATGAGGATAGCTAACATAGCTTTATGGCAAGAATAATTTATGCTGCTCACCAAAATGTCTAATGTAATCCTAATCTGTATTAATGACTTGACTCCCACGTTATGATAGATTGTGTTCTCCTATTAGCTGTTGATGAGGCTTAGTACTGATTCCCCTCCTCCCACCCTGGTTCCTCCAGGGATGTTAAGCTCCAGGAAGGTTGAGTCTGGCCAACACTGTCTTTCCTCCATGCCTTAACCTGTAGCCCATGATATTTTTAATGGTCTTAGGGGACAAGTTAATCTGACTCCTACTCTATATTTCCAAAACTATTGTTTGAGTACACACTTTATTCTCTACTTTCTTTCAGACTTTTGGGGCTTTGATTCTAAAAGCCAGACTTTTGGTACTAAAAGTCTTCTCTCTCAAACTACTCTCTGAGTCTTTAGTTTCAAATTCCTAACTGCATGAGCTGGCTGTGGGAGCATAAGGTACAATGACTTGTGGAAGAGAAGGGGAAAAAAGCCATTTATAGAATATCACAAAGGTCAATGCAAAATTCCCAAAGTCAAACAAGGCAATAAGGAATGAAACCAGGAATCATCCCACATCCCTCTGATGTCAAAGTCTATGTGATATCCAGTCCATCCTTAGACATCACTGACCATCAAGCCCAACTCTAAATATCAGCAAATTCTGCCCATTGTTCCTAGTTCTGGGTCATATGGAGCAACTATATTTCTCCTTCCTCATAATTCCTCCTTCTACAGATACTGGAAGAGAATTATTTTCACATTTGAATCTTCTCTGGGCTAAATACCACCCAGTTTCTTCAACCCTGTTTTGTAGACATAATGTTGCCCATATTTTCATCATTCTAGATGTTCTTTGGGATGTGCCTAAGTTTGTGTGTGCCCCTCTTGACTTGTGACTTTCCCAAGGCAGCTAGATCATTCTAGCCAGGGAGGTCCAAAGTAAACTTTAGCAACTTTTCCAATCTTGTTGTTCCTGATATCACACTTCTAAATCAAAAGCTGTTTGTATCATGCAGTACCATGTGCAGATTTCTACTGAATCCAGTCTATGAGATATTTGCAATCTCAGTGTACACATTTGGAACCAATTTAGGTTACTCTTCTACCTCTTTCTAGAACCCAAAGAACATTCATATGACCAGAATATAATCAAGACTCATACAAGGACTAGAAATAAAGACTTCTGAAGGTATTAGGTAGTAATAGGTCTAGCAATAGAGAAGACCGGAAGCCACCACAGGTTGGGCTTACTTCAGGAAAGCCAGGCTGGAGGGAAGCAAAATGGTACAGTAAAAAGAGCAAGAATCTGCTGTTGACACTGAATAATTTGCTTTGGGACCATAATCATTTTACTTCTCTTTATTTTTCCCACTTATAAAACAATGTATTGAACTATAGTAATTTCTCTGCATGCAAAAATGTATAGTTTATTTATTAATAAATTTCATATATGAACTACTTTATATATTGTGTATAATATAAAATAACAATGAATAGAAAATGTGAAATAATTTTATTTTTAAAATATAATAGAAATTTTAATATATTTTCTTCCCCTGCCCCATGGGTCAGCATAAATTTCTAGTACCGGGGTCAGAAAACTTGTTCTGTGAAGGAGCAGATAGTAAATATTTTAGACTTTGAGGGCCATACACTCTACATTTTAAAGTCTATTTTGTCTGATATTAGTATAGCCACTCCTTATGGCTACTGTTTACATGCTATATCTTTTTCCATCATTTTACTTTCAACCTATTTGTATCTTTGCAGCTCAATTTTGTCACTTGCAGACAGCAAAGAATTGGATCTTCTTTTTAAGTCCAGTTTGTAAATCTCTGCCTCTTGATTGGATTGTGTAATATATTTGCAATTAATGTTTTTATTGATATAGGTGGATATATATCTGCCATTTTACTTTTTCTTTTCTATATATTTCATGTCTTTTTTGCCTCTATGCCTCCTTTACCACTTTCTTTCTAGTGTAAAAAATAATTCCTTTCATGATTTTTTCAATTGTTTTTTGAGTTATTTTTAATGGTTATTCTAGAGCTTACCATATTTACCTTAACTGATCAGAATCCATTTCAGATTTATACTAAATCTAAGTGAGATATAGAAATGTTACTCCAATGGCTCTATTCTCACTTCCTCCTTTTCTGCTATTGTTGTACATATTGCATTTCTATCTATCTATCTATAAAACAAACCCTATAATGCTTTTTTGTAAGTATTACTTTTTATAACCTCATGTTGATTAAAGAAGCTGAGATATGGTGTCTGTTCCAACTACACAATTCTACCATTGTAAAATGAAAACAGCCAAGGACAATATGTATATGAATTTGAATATTGCTGTGTTCCAATAAAACTTTATTGACAATGGAAATTGAACTTCATATAATTTTCATGTACCACAAACTGATATTCTTCTTTAGAATTTTTTCCACCCATTTAAAATATAAAAAACATTTTTTTGTCCATAGGCTATACAAAAAACAATCAGAAGGCAGTATCTGATCTGGGACCATAGTTTGCCAACTGCCTGACCTTAAGCAATGATTTTCCAAACTTTTTTATGTGGCACCCTGAGGCTACCTAGACACATCTCAGGTCCTGCACTGGTGTTAAAAGTAGGACCAGAGATTCGGCTTCAGTGTCCTATTTCCACTTTAAAAACAACACTGCTTCTATTTTGTTTTATTTGCCAAACTGGAAAGATTTCATTAACAAAATGCTCCAGGAAGGAAGAGAGATGGGAGGAAGGAGGGAAGGAAGGAAGAAAAGGAAAAGTAATCTCAAATGTTCTTTCTGGTTCTGAAATTCTACTACATTCATCTAACATTGGACCAAATCATCCAGAATTCTGGGAATGGATTTCAATTCATCTTGAAATCTAAAAACTTGCATATTAGTCTATGTTTCCATTTATCTCTATTAAGATTTCCTTGAATTTTGGAATCATTATTTTATTGCAAATGGAAACAGTGTTAAGGGAAATGGAACATGGATTTTCTAAACCTGGGCCTGAAGAATGGGAAGAACAAAGATCTTTTAGCACTCTCTTGTGTCCACAAGTAGTAATCACAAGTGCCAACCCTGCTAAATAATAAGGACATCTAATAAGGCCTAACAGTGGACGAAGTTCCTGGAAGAAGTTGAGTTGGTGGTAATTACAGTTCTTTTTCCTTCCTTATTTATACTGATCTGCATATATGTGAACATGTCTTCTACAAAGTATAGTCCCCAAAAAGAAAAGCCCTTTCTCCTCTTTATCTAAATGCTACCCACTCCTTGAGAGAAAGCTTATCATACTTTAGGTTTGTCTTCAACTCACTCTAATTATTCCCCTTGTGTGCATAATTAGAGCAGTTAAAATTAAAGGTTTTAACATCAGATATAGATGTGATTCTCAGATCTGCCCTTTATTAGCAAATCAATTAAACTTTTCTGGTAAGTGCTTCTGCAGTCATTTGTCAATGAACATCTACTTAGGCACAGTTGCTTTACCTCTGACTGAACTAAGCCACATGACTTTCCCTCAAAAATTGGAATTGAAAGCATAAGCAATAAAAGAAAAAAGAAATAAATTGGACTTCATCAAAATTTAAAACTTTTGTATACCAAAGGACACTATTAAGACAATGAAAAAACAACTTACAGAATAGGAGAAAATATTTGCAAATTATACATCTGATAAGGATCAGTATCCCGAACATATAAAGAACTCTTACAACTCAACAACAGAAAGACAAGCAAGCCATTTTTTTTTTTAATGGACAAAGGATTTGAATAGACATTTCTCCAAAGAAAGTATACAAATTGCCAACAATCAAATAAAAAGATGCTCACTAGCATTAGTCATTAAAGAAATGAAATTCAAATCTACAATGAGATACCACTTCACACCCACTAGTTTAGGTATTCTTTTTTAAAAAATTGAAAATAAATTTTCAATTTATTTTCTCCAAGTAAATTTTGGAGAAATTGGACCCCTCATACACTGCTGGTGGGAGTATAAAATAATACAGCCTTTATAGAAAACAGTTTGGTGGTTCCTCAAAAAGTTAAACTTAGAATTACCATATGACTTTTAGGTATATATGCAAAAGAACTGAAAACATATTCAAATAAAAATTTGTACACAAATGTTCATAGCAACACTACTCACAATAGCTAAAAGTTGGAAAAGCCCAATGTTCATCAACAAATGAATGGATAAATAAAATGTGATCTATTCATACAATGGGATATTAGTTAGCCATAAAAAGGATAAGTAATGATATATGCTACGATATGGATGAACCTCAAGAAATGATGCTAAGTGAAAGAAGCCAGATGCAGAAGGTCACATCATATCCTTCCATTTATATGAAATATTCAGTATAGATAAATCCATAGAGACAGAAAGCAGATTAGTGGTTGTCAGGGCTGAGAGGAAGAAAGAATGGAGAGTGACTGCTTAAGGAATACAGGGTCTCCTTTGGGGGTGATGAAAATATTTTTGAATTACTAGATAGAGGTGGATGGTTACACAGCGTTGTGGATGTACTAAATTGTACTGAATTGTATGTTTTAAATTGTTAATTGTATGTTACATGAATTTTATGTCAATACAAAAGTCCATCAGAAAAAAGTTGGAATTGGAACCTAAAGTAAGATCTTTGTCTTTCTCAAGATAGCAGTATCTGTGACATATCAGTTCAGAAATAATCAAGTTCAGAAACAATCTACTGCCTGCAAAGTAGACAGGGGAGCAGAGAGAAAGCTGTAGAGAAAGCTCTACAGAGAGGTAGAGAAGAAAGCAATCAATTCTGTAGACATAAGCATAAATGCAGGATGGAGAGTGAAAATAGATGATTTTTCAGATCTTAGTTTCAATTATCTTCCTCCTGCCTGTGTATTTCTTGAGACACTTCTTAATCTTTATAATTAAACTTTTTTTCTTAAATGAGCTTTTAATCTGTAGTTTGTAACAAAAGTGCCCTACCTAATGCACAAATCTAAATGAAAAGTCACTTCTATCATGAAACCTACCACAGATCAGAGAAATTATCCAATCTTAAAATTTGCTATAGTAATATTGACTCATAAGACATGGAAAATACCTAAATGGTTCCTCTCAATTAGATACAATCCCTACAGTATCTCTGCCAAGCATCATCAGACTCCATTGAAATAACTCTAATAATGAAGACTTTATCATCTCCAAGAACAGATCATTCCATATTTGAGCAACTCTAATAGTAAATTATTCTGTGGACATTAGCAGAAATCTATTCACCCAAAATGTTTTAACATTTGGAGTCATTTGAAAAAAAAACATGGCATTTCTTTTCCTATGACAAATACTAAATTTGAAGAGAATGACCATACCTCCACGACACGCCTTCTTCTTGCTTTCCTTGCATGAACATGTGCATACATATATACACATACTTTGTCTTCTCCATATAAAATATTTTTCCAGACTCAACCCTCTCACAAGGGTCTTACAGCAGTCAGGATTACAAGTTTTCAAATCACATTTAGGTTTGATTCTTGGCTGGGCCCTTCATTAGGTATGTAACTCTGGACAAATCAGTTAACCTCATTGAGTGTCAACACCTTCATCTGTGAATTAAGAAAAATAGGAGTGTGAAATACAAAGGACTCTTGTAAAGGTTAAATAAAATAGTTCATGTAAAGAACATAGCACAGTGTCTGCCACAATGTAAGCATTCACTAAATGCTAGCCATTATTATATTATTCATAATGTTATTATTAGTTGATATTATGAATGCTTTCATCTAGACATAGTCTTGTTCGTCAGTGCCCCACAACCTGTAATGTGCAAAGACTTCATATTTGTTGCATTAAGTGCTCACTATAATGCCAAGAACTCTGGAGTTGGTAGATTATCCCAATTTAGGGAAGAGGGAAATAAGACAGTTAAGTTAGGTAACTAGCCAAAGGTGGCAAAGATTTTAACCCAACAATTGTGGCCAACTGTTGCTACATCCAAATTAAACCACCAAAGTCTTGTTTATCCACATGGTGGCACTCAGCAATAGAGAGTGGTTGTCTTGCTAAGCCCTCACAACAAAGGTAGAAGGAATTTTTTTTTTAAATGCCTCAAACTACAAAAAGACAGACAACCCAATTTTTAAAATGGGCAAAGGACTTGAATAGACATTCCTCCAAAGATTTGCAAAAGGACAATAAGCATATGAAAAGATGTTCAACATCATTAGCCATAAGGGACTTCAAATCAAAACCACAATGAGATACCATCTGAAATCCATGAGAATGGCTCTTTTTAAAAAATGGAAAATGAGAAGTGCAGGTAAGGATGCAGAGAAATAGGAACCTCGTACATTTTTGGCAGGAATGTAAAATTAGGCAGCCACTATGGAAAAAAGAAAACACAAAACTACCATATGACCTGACCATCCACTTCTAGGTATATACTCAAAATAATTGAAAGCAAGACTCAGATATCTGTACACGATGTTCAAGGTAGCATTATTCACAACAGTAAAGGAGGAAGCAACCCAAATGCCCATCAGCAGATGAAAGGATAAACACATACATTGTATGTAAATACATACAATGGAATATTGAAAAGGAATGAAGTTCTCCTACCTGCCACTACATGGCTGAGCCTTGAATACACCAAACTGAGTAAAATAAGTCAGACACAAAAGGATAGACATTGTATGATTCCACGTATATGAAATAGCTAAAATATGCAAATGCACAGAAACATGAAGTAAAGTGGAAGTACCAGGGGTGGGTGGGGAGGGGTAATGGTTATTTAATGTATACTGTGTATAGAGTTTCTATTTGGGATAATGGGAAATTTATGGCAACGGATGGTGGTGAAGGTAGGGCAACATTGTGAATGTGATTATCGTTGTGAATGATATGATTGGGAGTGGTTGAAATGGTAAAGTTAATGTAGTACATATGTTTCCACTATTTTTTTAAAAAACAATGAAAAAGACAATGGCAATTAAATGTAATACATGATCCTGACTGCACCTAATAAATGGAAGAGAAAAAACCCAAAAAAGACATTACTGAGACATATGAAAAAAAATTGGATTTTAGACTATAAGCTTTATATCAAAGTTAAATTTCTTGAACTGGATAACTGTACTTAACGTAATTACATAAGTGAATATCCTTGTTTTTAGGAAATGTACATGGAAGTATTTATGCATTCAAGGAACATGATGTAAGCAATCTACTCTCAAGTATTTAGAAAATAGATAAATAGATATAGATAGATGGATGGATAGATAGAAATTTAAACCACCTATTTGTTAACCTATAAGTGTTTGCTATCTTGTACTCTTCCCCAATGCATTAAAGAGAATTCTGCATTTTCCTAATGCATGTTGCTAAACCTGTCAATATACACAAAAGATAACAGATCTTATAATAATGAAAGGCACGATGCAAAAAAAATTTTGTTTTATTTTATTCTATTAATAATTTGGATTTGATGCTGGGGAAGTTTTAGATTGTAGAATGGCTGTAACTGTAGCAGGGGAGGATCGCTGGTGCAGCATGTCAGTGGTGAGGGGATTTGTGAGGAGGGGTGCACCTGGGGCATGCCTCTATTTGAATATGAATGTGTTCATGTGGTCATAGGATGTTGTTTCTGTGAGTGGAGACCCACACAATAACCTATGGAAAATTGAATCCCCATCCTGGGAAGTCCTGCTACATTCTCTAATAGAGTGGCAAGAATCTCTAGAGTACATAGGGAGTGCCTAGCAAAGGAGGACAAACCAATATGTCAGGTCCTTGATACTTTCGGTTGTGCTTATGAACTTTGTTCTTGT
>JAQZBX010046404.1:0-20775 GCA_029593785.1 Cabassous unicinctus | reverse complement strand
GGAGCTCTGTGGGGTAAGCACAAACCCACACCCAATGCATACTGTTCCTGCAGCAGAACTTTTCCACATGGACAGCATGTTCATGTCCACGGTCCTCCTGTGCAGGCCAGAGTGGATGTTTTTCTAGAGCTGCACCAGCTCATGGATGCCTCCTGATGGCACCCAGAAATCCTGCTGAGGAGAGCATAGCTGAACCCTGACAATCCTCAGCCTCCTGGAGCACAGCAAGAACCAGAGTCCACACAGCCAAGAAGTAACCCTGCCTGGGATGGGGCAGGGAATCTGGGGTGAATCCCACTTCCTCTGGCCACTGAGTGGCCAAGTGGTGAAGGCATGAGATGGACAGTGTGCCATCCCTTCCACCCACTGTTAATGGGGGCAGGGTCACCTCAAGGGGCAATGGGACAGGTTTATGTCATCCTCCAATAGGGCCACCATGAAACACATCCTTCCATGTGGTGAGCATAGCTCTGAGACTTGTCCTGTTACAGGGATCACTTGGCAAGGAGAAGGAAAAGGATGGACCACCAGACACATGGCCAGGGAGAGTAGGAGCACTGCCTGCCAACACTTGACCCATGTCTGCTGTGAAGGACGTTCACCTTCTCAGCAAGGCTGGCCTCAGGCTCTGCACTCTTAGCTGGGCAGGACTAGAAACCCCTTCTGTGCCTACCACAACACATCCATCAACATGACCTGAACCAACCTCTTCAGTTAACTGGACATTCCAGGTAACTGAGAATGCATGGCATTGGCATGGGCATATTAGCTGCCATTTTCTTAACTCCATTGCCCACCACAACAAGCTTTCCCAGAAGCCTTTAATAGCACAGGCACTCACCGAACCAGTGACTTTGGGATCTTTTTGGTGAAGACGCCAGATTTTCTTCTGCAGACACCAAGAATTAGTCATCATTCTCTCCAGTGCATTAGAAAAGCCCTGGTCTCATTGAGCTGTGGCTTTTCATGGTTGCAGGGCACACTGCACTGTGTGTAATGCCTGGACATCTGCATTTGTAGTTTCATCATGTCCTCAGATGCCAGGAGCCATCAGGGACCATTTACGGAACATTCTTCCCTGCTCCAAATGGGCTGCGCAGGCCAGAAATGTTCCTTTTTTGGGTATGGTGGCCCCATCTTATCTTCAGACCTCAGAGAAAGGGGAACCCCCATCAGAGAGGCCTCCCCAGACCACCTGATTGAACTGAAGACACCATTCTCTCACCAAAACACTCCTGTGCCCAGGCCCACCTCCAGGAGCACAGGCACATATACAAGTACCATATCCTCACTGTCCAGCATGGCTTCTAATAAGGGTTCTGCCTGGGCAAGGTCATCCTATGGGTCCCAGAATAGCATCCCTACTCTCTCGCAGCTGCACCAGGAATACATTGTCTCTCAGGCTGAGGGCCCACTCTGCCAATACAGAACAGTCACAGCAGCACTGTACTCCATCACTGTGAAATGTACATGGCACCTTCTGCACCCTCCCCATCCTTGGAATGATGAAGAAAGTACTGCCACTCTGCTCTGTTTCTCCAACTTTGCAGAAACCAGCAGCTTTAGAAAGAGAACCACCCATCCTCCCTTTCTTCCATGGAATCCACAACTTAGGGAGATAAGTGCCCTCCTCCCCCTTTTGTCTGGAATCCACAAACTTAATGACTCTACTCCTCTCCTCCCTGAGGCCCTCTGCTTTAGGAAGATAAACTAAACTCACACCTTTGCTTCTGTAAACACTACCTGCCCGTTTGCTTCAGGAATTTGCTTGCTTGCCCAGCAGTCCTCTAGGCAATAGATAGAAAACTGTATAACCCCATGAAAACCAATGCCCAGGGCTCAGATTTTGGGAGACTGGATTCTCCTCTAGGCCTGCGCATAATAAAAACTGCTCCTCCATCTTTCTGAGTGCACACTTGGGTTTCTCATCGTCTAAGTTTTTTTTTGCCACAACATTCGGTGCTTTGGCTGGGAAACCCAGCAGAGCAGGACTGTTGTGCCTCTAGCTTAGGGCTGACAGTCATGTCCGATGGTGATCTCCAAGCAAATGAGGTAGGTGAAACCCATTCTCTTATTGGGACCTCCTTCCGAGGAGGTCCCCACAGGCCACATCCCCACATCCCAGCCTGACTCAGTGGGAAGGTGGACTGAACAGTACCAGAAGACTCGAGAAAGGTAAGTTCCTGTGGGCCAAGCTCTCAGTCAGGCCCATCTCTGGAGAGAAAGGGGGACTGATTACCTCCCAAAGTCTCAAATATCAAGATCCCAGATTAAGGCTGATCCTGCAGGAGGGACTGCATAATCTCTAAGTGATTGTGTGTCTGAATGAGGATGACAGAGGCTTGCCTCTGCTATTCCAGTCTGTGAATCCATGGCCTGTGCTATGGACACTTAGTGGGCCCTAACCTGTTTTCCGTGGCTAGGTCATACAGCAAATCAGTCCACCCAAACTCTTCCCAGGCGCTTTAGCTAAGATGAGCTGAAGATCTCACGAGAGACGTGGACAGGCAAGATCTGAATGGCCTTGAAAGAGGTCAAACAACCCCTTCCTTTGTCTGTCTTGTGCCACCAATGCAGGGTATGGGCTCATCATAGTCAAAACCTACCATCTTAAACTGCATACTTAAGAATTTCAAGAAGGGCTTTTCCAGAGATTATGGCATCTGGATGAATCCCGGCACCCTCCGAAACTTATTTGAATTAGAGTGGCCCACTTTTGTCTTTCTTTCTTTCTTTTTTTTTTTTTTGAACTTGGAACATATATTTTTCATGAACTCATCAATATATACAGTTTTAATAATTTATATATACTTGATATATGGTTTGAAGTGAAGATTGATAGGTTTAGGTTTTCACATTTTTAACTTCTTTTTATATTTAGTATTATTGATTTACCAAAAAAATACATATTACATTGATTTAGAATAATAAAAAATTTAATTTCATTCTCATGTTAAGACCCAACATTCTCAAATACATAAAAACAATAAAGCAGTACTTTATCCTTGAGACAGATATTTATCTATCATCTGTCTATCTATCTATCATCTATCTATCTATCTATCTATCTATCTATCTATCTATCAACCTACCTACCTACCTATCACATCTGGAGTGTATACAGTTATGTGCTTATCGATTTATAGTAATGGATATATTTTTTTTCTGGCTGAAAATGAATACTAATGAATATTACAAGTTTAATAGGCAAAACAGCTGATAATATGCTTAAGATTTGGAATTTAAAATCAAATATGGGAGTGCAACTCATACTGTAGCATGCATGCACCCTTTTGTGGGTTGTGTACTGTTTTCCTTTTTAGAGTGGCCCACTTTTAACACTGACTGCCCCTTGGAAGGGACCCTGGATATAGCCAGGGTCTGCACAGTGTGGCTGGTTGTCATGGGAACACCCGGCCACCCCAATCAATTTCCCTACATCAATTCTGGGTTAGAAATAGCCCAGACACTGTCCCCTTGGGTTTGACTGTGAATTGGAAAAAAGGGAGCGAGCAGGGTCTTGGTTGCACAGGGAATGGGGCCCTGGAAGCCAACCTTTCATGAGAGGTCCCCAGAACAGGACCCACCACCCCAACCACCGCCATATGCCCCAGATAGTTTATCCTCTTCTCCTAGCTCAGGAGGGCAGGTGGATCTCCCAGAAACACCCCAACCATTGGTTCCTCCAGGACCATTGGCCCCCTTTGGAGAAAGCCCCAGAACCCCAGTAGTGAGGAGGCTCCAGTTGGCACCACCTGCATTACAGATGTCCCTCCATGAGACACAGGGTCCAGTCCAGATCAGCGAGGTTGGAACTATCAAATCTAGGATGCCTATTTTGTACAACAAGGCCTTCACAACTACAGACCTCTTGAACTGGAAGCAGCACACCCCCTCCTACTCAGAAAAGCCCCAGGCCCTTATTGATCTCATGGAATCCATTTTCCAAACACATCATCTCCCTTGGGATGACTGCCGCCAACTCCTCCTGACTTTGTTTAATATGGAGGAGAGATGACGGATTCTGATAAAAGCCCAAAAGTGGCTGCAGGAGCAGGCTCCTGCTGACATTGTAAATCCAGAGGATTGGGCACAAGAGGCAACACCAGAGGCTAAACTGAACTGGGACTTCAACACTGATCAGGGACAGGCTGCACTCCAGCAATATCGGGAAGCGCACCTTTGAAGGTTCTGGGAAGGGGCAAAATGACCCATAAACATGACAAAGATGACTTTAGTCACTCAAAAGTCCAAAGAATCTTCTGGAGATTTCTATGAACGACTTTGTGAGGCCTTCAGAATCTACACTCCTTTTGACCCAGAAGTTCTGGAAAACCAGAGAATGGTGAATGCTGCCTTTGTTGCACAGGCAGCATCAGACATTAAAAGAAAGCTCCAGCAGTTAGAAACGTTCACAGGAATGAACATCTCTCAACTTCTTGAGGTCACCAATAAAGTATTCGTCAATTGAGTTGAAGTCACCAAATGAGAAGCCAAGAAACAAATCAAGCCTCCCTCCTGGCAACAATCTTGGGAAATCCTGACCCCACCAGATGAGGAGGGCCACCTCGAAAAGGGGGGAGAAGCACCAAAAGGGTGTCACATGCAGTTACTGCCCTAATGAACTCACATGGGCACCAGTGGATATCTAATCCCTGGCTCACACATTACCAAGGTTTACTCTGTGAAAACCCCAGAGTGACAATAGAAACAGTGTACAGTCTAAACCCTGCCACTTTCTTGTTGAACAAGGAAGGGGTTCCTGAGCATGATTGTGTTGAAGTGACCAAGGAAGTTTATGCCAGTCACGTGATCTCTAAGACAAACCACTCCCTTCCCTGGATTAGAAACTATTTACAGATGAGACCAGTCTCATTAAAAACAGGGAAAAGCTTGCTGGATATGCCGTCACCACCAACAAACAGGTGGTGGAAGCAGCATCTTTACCCTGAGGATGGTCCGTGCCATGAGCAGAACTCTTGGTACTGGTCTGAGCCCTGCAGCTAGACACTGGGAAAGCAGTGAACATTTACACTGACTCTAAATATGCATTTGCTACCATTCATATCCACGGGGGTGATTTATAAAGAAAGAGGCCTCTTAATTACAGGAGGAAAAGAAATAAAAAACAAAGAAGAAATCCTTCAACTCTTAGAAGCAATCTGGAAACCAGACAGAGTCACCATCACCACTGCCAGGGACATCAAAAAGGAATGGATACAATCACTCAAGGAAACAGGCTAGCTGACAAAGCAGCTCAGCAAGTGGCTGAAGGAACTCACAGAATACAAGTCCTAGAATCGACATCACAGCTGTCATTCTTAAGACAAAAAAAACTAATCAACTAAGGTATACCTGGGAAGAACAGGAATGGGCCAAGAGAAAAGGGGGAAAGCAAACCACCGAAGAAACTTGGCTGCAACCAGATAACTGAATTTTCATCCCAAAAGGAGCCACACATGCCCTAGTTCAGCAGTACCACCAACTCACCTACCTAGGGAAAACTGCGCTGGAAGTCTTACTTAGGAAATACTACTACATAGCCTGATTGGCTTCTGTCTGTGCACCATCAGCACCCAGTGCCATGTTTGTGCCAAAAACAACCTTCTGCAAGACCCCCAAGGCCCAGCCAGTATCCAACACACAGAGACAGCCCCTTTTGAATATCCCACAGTAGACTTCACAGAAGTAAAAACAAGTCATGAGTACAAATACCTGTTAGCGATGATATGTACCTTTTCAGGCTGGGTCAAAGCTTTCACCACTCACACAAAAAAGACAAGAGAAGTGACTAAGGCTTTACTTAGAGAAATCATTCCCCAATATGAGCTGCCACTGTCTATGGGAAGTGACAATGGACCAGCCTTCATGGCTGTCATAGTCCAAGAGCTGGCAAAAATGTTAGGGATCAAGTGGAAACTCCAAACTGCTTACAGGCTGCAGAGTTCAGGGAAAGTTGAATGCAGGAAATGAACCCTCAAAGCCACACTAGCCAAAGTCTACCAAGAAACTGGTCTCCCCTGGGTAGACTTACTTCCCTTGAACCTTCTCTGAGTTAGGTGTACCCCAGGACCCACAGGCTATTCACCCTTTGAAATTCTATTTGGGCGGCCATCCCCAAATATCTGGGCCTTCAAAGGAAATCTCAAACTCCTGGGGGAGGCTAGCCAAGATTTCATTCTCCAGCAGCTGGGGAAAACTCTAGACAAAATACATAAAACTCTCTTGTCATGGAACCTCATCCCATGAGACACCCGGTGAACCCCCACCAGCCAGGGGACCTAGTCTGGGTCAAAGACTAGAAAAAGGAACCCCTTTTGCCTTCTTGGACAGGTCCACATACTCTGATACTTGTAAATCCAACAGCTCATAAAGTTGCATGCATCATCCCTTGGATCCATCATTCCAGGGTCAAGAAGGCACACCCCAATAAAGAGCAGAACAGCTGGACAGCCCAGTCTGTACCTGGCCACCCATTGAGAGTGCAAGTCACCCAGGATTCCCAAGCACTGGCCTCATCAAACACCTGCTAAATGGACCCCTGCTCCTGGTGGATCCTGTGCTTATATGGTCTGCTTGCCTTGGTATTTGGAGTTGAACCCATGGCTATGGCCCCTGCAGGCTGGAATGTTGTGAAAAGAGCCCTAATTGCAATTAGTTATTGATGTATAATAGGATGCTTCTGTGACTTGACTTGCTTGTCCTTTCCTTCATTGCCCCCTCCCTAGGAGCCAATACCCACCCCAAAAATCTTTGGCAGCTGCAAGTTAGTCAAAGCTGGGCAAACAATCTATGCTGAATGCTTCAGTCTTGTTCTTGGCAGGTGTAACTTCAGCCTCTGTAATGTTTGATGCTTGCAGGGCAATCCAAGATCATGCTCCTTACACTTTGCTAGCTGCCCCGTATCCCCACGCTCCCATACCTGCTCCCAGGAGAGGGTGTAGGGGCCACAATTATGAGAGTTATGACAAATACCTATGCCAAGACCCCTAAAAGAGTGCAGGATTCTGCCACTCGTGGAGTTTGGTACTAGGTGCCACCACTCCCTGGAAGGGAGTCCCACCAACTTCTCCATATATCCTACAGAAAATCCCCAGCCCAGCAGGGTGTGGCATAGAAACCTGTGACCCTGTAAAACTCCTTATTAAACATAACCACTGGATAAGAAAATACCTTTTTAAAGGCCCAAACAGGACTAAAACTTTGAATTGGAATATTACGATCCTTTGGGGCTGGACCCAGGGGACCTCATCCTGGTTCAACTGGTTCAAATGATCCCGGTAACCCAAACCCCAGAGAAAACCCTGATGAAAATTATCAGTAAAACTAAAAGCCAAAGATAGAGCAGCCCCCCACAACGTCATTTTGAACCAGGTTTGAAATTTCCACCAACTCCTAAATGAATCTTGGCCCAACATAGCTGCATCCGGCTGGTTATGCACTTCCTCAAGTCTCTCTATCTTCCCCGTACCTGTCCCATGGAATGTAACCTTCCTGACCCATGGTAGCTCTGCAGCAGGAACCAGGACCCTTCCAGTCTTCATTACCGAACCGCCAGGAAAACTGGCTAGCTGTAAAAACGTAACTACCATGTCTCCTTCAACCATCCTCCCTCTTGTAAGTTCCAACTGTAACACCACCCGCCCAACTCAGTGAGTGTGACTGATGCACTGCAAACTCCACCATCTGGGTCTATGGCACCAATGCCTACCAGTGCCTACCCCAGGATGGCCAGGGCATCTGTTACCTGGCTTGGCCAGTACCATCATTTTCAGTTTATTGGAGATGAATTGCCTGTAGAGCTCTCCTGAGCCAAATGAGCAATACAGTCAATTCCAAAACTCTTAGGACTAGGAGTAGTCCAGAGCATAGCAGTAGTGGGGGCATCACTCACAGTTGGTCAGGAGGGCTTACAAACCTTAGCATGGGAAACATAAATGACCTCAAAGAAATATCGGGGCCTCTCAACAGGTTGCAAGACCAGATAGACTCATTGGCAGAAGTAGTTTTACAAAACAGGTGAGGTTTAGACTTGCTCACCACAGGTTCAGGGGGGATCTGCCAGGCCCTGAAGGAAGAATGCTGTTTCTATGCAAAATCCTCAGGAATGGTTAGGGACAAGGTGGCCCTACTAAAGTAATGAGCCAAAGAACGCTTAGACCATGTATACCAGGCATCTGCCAAGAGGAACTAATTCCTGTATTTCCTTTCCTGGATTTTGCCATTTTTGTCAGTAATAGACTCAGTCTTCTTCCTCTTAACTTTTGGGCCATGCATTCTATGGTACCTAACACAATATATAACTTCCCACTTAAATGCCTTAAAACACCAAGTAATGCCTTGTGTTAAATATCAGCCCTTGGGGAGTATAGAAAAATCCCTATGTTAGCAGATGATGCCCCATAAAGAATTATAAGGGCATCAAAATGGGGGAATGATAAGGGAAGTGCTGGGATCCTAACCTCCCTCAGCAGAAACCCACAGCTTTAGGAAAATAAACTCCCTTTGTTCCCTTTTTTCCCCTTCTCCATTTTCTCCATTAAATCCACAACATCATTAGGAAGATAAGCACTCCCTGCCTGCCCCTTTCAACTGGAATTTACAACTCTAAACAGATAATGACTCTTTTCCTCCCTAATAGCCATGTGCTTTAGGGAGATAAGCTAGCCTTACTCTTTTAGCTTTTGTAACACTGCCTGCCCTCTTGCTTAGGAATTTGCCTGCTTAGAGTTCCACTTAGAGCTCCTATATAAACTTATGAAAATCATGACATGGGGCTCATATTTTTTTGGAGACTTGACTCTCCTCTGGGCCCGAGCATAATAAAACTTTGTTCATCAGCCCACCTGTCAACCCCCAGAGTGCTACTTGGATTTTCATTCCATCTGCCAAAGCAAAACTGTCCAAATCTAAGGGATACTGCTGGAGAACCCAACAACCAGTGACAATGTTTACATTCCACCATGACCAAAGATCAATATCTCAAAATCTCATTGTGTTCCTGATTCATCAGAAAGGCAGATCATTTACAATTCAGTAATAAAGTTCATGTTGGAAGGTACGGCCAAGTTTGAGGTAAAGAGCACTCTGACTCACTTGGGCCCAGGACCTATAGATGATCCTCACTCTGGAATAGTACAGGGGGCAAAAATCATCATTAAATGTAATGTTCCAGGCACTGAAGCAGAGCTCCCAGTATAATTCACTTTGCCATCTTTGACTGAGAAGCTCAGAAGATCTTGAATGATAACCACTGGGTCATCCTAAAAGATGAGATCTTTCAAAAAAATCTGAGCAAACATGTACACCCTTTTGCCTCCCAAGTCACTGACAAAAGCTCTCATGGTGGGCAAGATGGCTTCAGACAACTCAAGACACTTCATTAGGCCTGTCACAAATTCTGTGTAGTAAGAGCTCTGTTCAAGTTCTGGAAATAACTCTGACAGTGATTTCTCCATGGCCGGCTCAGCCACCTAATGCCACTGCAGCAGCCTGAGGCTCAGTCTGTCCAATGTGCTTATGCCCAGGCCCAGATTATGAGAACCAAATGTGGACTTCACCTCTTTCTAAGTCTGAAGACTGGCTGTCCAACTTCTTAAAGTTTCTTCAGAGAAATATGCAAATTGTCCTGAATCACAATAAACAGTCAGTGGGTCCAGAGGTGTACAGTCCAGAGAAGGCCTGGAGCAGTGGCATGGTAAGCCTCAGCAGCATCATATTTAAAGTGTTAACATTTAAAATATTTACCCAATATTTTATTCCTTAAAGAAACAGTGAAAGGAACCAGGAAAATTTGAAATAAGTGGAAAATCCATCCTTACATAAACTAAAAGGAAGTTGGAGTGTTGATGCATAAATTAGTGTTAAAAATTGCAATAGAAATGCTTATGCACTGTTCCTTTGGAATGTAGAATGGTGCAGCCACTGTGGAAGACTGGCAGTTCCTCAGGAAGTTAAATATAGAGCTGCCATATGATCTGGCAAGCTGACTCCTAGGTATACACTCAGAAGAAATGAAACATGGCCATAAACAGACATTTGCACACCATTGTTCATAGTGGAATTATACACAATAGCCAAAAGATGAAAACAACCAAAGTGTCCATCAACAGATTAATGGATAAACACAATGTGCTCTATACATAACAACGGAATAGTATTCAGCTGTGTGAAGGAGTAAATTTCTGATGCATGTAACAACATGGATGAACCTTGAGGACATTATGTTGAGTGAAATAAACCAGACACAAAAGGACAAATATTGCATGCTTTCACTAATATGAACTAATTAAAATATGTAAACTCATGGAATTAAAGCCTAGAGTAAAGAATATCAGGAAATAGAATGAGGGTTGAAAATGCAGAGTTGATTCTTAATGTCTGTAGAATTTTTTTTTTTTTGAGAAGTTGTGAGGTTACAAAACAAACATGCATAATTTTCAGAATTTCCCTACATCAGTCCTTCACCAACACCTTGTATTGTTGTGGAACATTTGTTACAAATTATGGCATAACTTATCAAAAAATTACTAGTGACTATGGTCCTTAGATTATATTTGTTATATTGCCTATAGAATTTTTAATAAGGTGGATTTTAAATGCTTGCAAATGGACAGAGAAGATGGTAATACATTATTGTGAGTATAATTAACAGCACTGATTTATGGATGTGATTGTGTTTGAAAGAGGAAGTTTATAGTCATCTATGTCAATAGAAGGAAAGCCAGAAGATAAACTTGAGACTTTATAACACAGTGAACTCAGTTGTGGATGCTTAATATGGTTAATAGTACAAATACAAGAGTGTACTTCCATGAGCTAGAACAAATGTGTGTCACTATTTTAATGATGTGTTAATAATATGGTTGTATATATGAAAATAAAAGTAATGTAAAATATGGACAATATTTGAGTAATATTGTAATATTCTTTCACAAATTGTAAGAAAGGTACTATACCAATGCTATGGGCCCATAATAGAGGTTTGAGGGGTATGGAATTTTTTTTCTTTTTGGAGTAATGAAAATATTTTAAAACTGATTGTGGTGATGCATGCACAACTCTTTGATTTTACCGAAAGCCATTGATTTTACACTTTGATTGGATTGTATGATGTGCAAATATAATCCTTAAAAATACCAGAGACAAAAAGTATAGAATTATTTTCTTTGAATAAAGGAAAAAAAATTCTCTACTTAAAAAAAATTGGCCATAGACATGAGAGTGTATTCCTGAACTTAAATTTGATTCCATTGGTGTACATTAGGCAAGAAAAATAAATAAATAGCATCTAAATTGGAAAGTATGAAGTAGAACGTCATTATTTGCAGATGACATATTCCAATATATAGAGAGTCCCCAAGAATCTACAACAAAGCTACTAGAGCAAATAAACTCAGCAAAATGGTGGGGTACGAGTTCAACACACACAAGTCAGTAGTGTTTCTACACACTAGTAAGAGCAATGTGAGGATGAAATTGAGAAAACTTCCATTTACAATTGCAATTAAAAGACTCAAATATCTAGGAATAAAATTAACAAAGTATATGGACAACTTATACATTGAAAACTATAAAATTCTGATAAAAGAAACCATAAAAATTCTAAATAAATGGATAAATATTCCATGCTTATATATTGGAAGACTAATTATGGTCTAGATGTCAATTCTAACCAAAATGATTTACAGATTCAATGCATTCCCAGTAAAATTTCAACAGTCTTCATTGCAGAAATGTAACAACAAATCATCAAATTTATTTGAAATGGTAAGGGACCCTTAGTAGCCACAACTGTTTTGAAAAAGTGGAATTAAATTGGAAGACTCATACTTCCTGACTTTAAAATTTATTACCAAACTACGGTGGTCAAAACAGCATGGTACTGGCAGAAGGATAGATATGAATCAACTTTTGCATTGACAACCTGAAAAATCTTTGAAGACATGTTTGCAAATATGTATTTTTATGAGCCAGTACTGACAATACAGCAAAACTAATTAAAATGCCTATGCTTTAACTGTTAAACTTGTGCCTTCACACTAAATAAAAGCATATGCTCTGTGTAAAAAACAAAATCTCGGTTACATTCTCCTGTAGAAACTCACTTCCCATGGAGCTGCCTTTACTGAGGCCTTCTTGCAGTCTCCTGTGTCCCAGTGAAATTCCATATTTCTTTCCCCAAATTACAGTATGCCTCACTTTCAGGGTTGCATGGAACTTAGCTTCCAAAGGAGGCTTTTTCTATCCTCTACTGGGCTGGGCTAGCCTCTTAGTCTGATCTGTTGTCAACTATTCTGAAGCTACTTCAGTTTCTAGGGGTGCTCTTACCCTTTTGCAGGTGGGCAGAGGTCTGCAACATTACAATGGATGCAGTAGAGGGTTAAATGGTAGGTGAATTACAGTAGCCAGAATGGAGATCTTCATAGAAGTTGTGCATTCCCCAGCCCCAAACCATGCTCTGTACAAGTCACTGTGCCTGATGGTGGGTCATTAAGCACTCCCCCATCTGCACTAGAGAATGTGCTGCTTTCAGTTTCTTGGGCCAACTCTTCTGTTTCTGCAGCTGCACCAGCTCTTGCCTCAGCTTCTTCAGATCCTGTTTTTGCTATTCCAGCTTATAATGCAGGTGTGGACAGATTTCTTCTTGTTCTTTTGCTTTCATCTTCATGGCCACCATCAGTCTTCCCTGCAACTACTGGTGTCACTCTCAGGCTTGATGGTGGCTGCTGCCTCTCCAGCATCTTTTCTTAGAAGACATGGCAATTGAATGCCTCCTTCATGCAACACTCTGTGGTCCAGGATGGCCTCTGGGGAGGGAAACTTGTGGCATCAGGACACACAGTGGAAGCATTGTTCCTTTGTGACCAGCCAGCCCATGGTCACCACACAGGTTCTCTCTTCTTGTTTCACCTGGACCATGGGCTTAGAGGTGTATGCCTCAGAAAATCCTGGAAGGTATCCAGAGAGTAGACCAAACTTGGTGTTGGTTATACTGGGAGGTGGGGTGGAAATCCCATAGAGCTCCTTAGAGAGTTCAGTCTCAAATACCTGGGATGTTTTACCCATGGGTGAAAATGTAATTTTCCTTTGCCACTTAGCAGCTACCCATTTTACCATGTGAACTTGGTAAAATATGTACACCTGACTTGTTGATATTCTGAAGTATATTCATAACTTGATGAATTTGTGGTCCTCCCACATGAAGCTGAGGAAGAAGTTCTCTCTGATATCCTTGGAATATTATTAGGCTTGGAGATCAGAACTGTTAATTTTGATGCTGTAGTGAGTTGGGTTATTCAGGGGAATGAGGAGCAGATGAGTCACAAGATGGCTGCCAGACTGAATGGCCAGCAGACAACATGGGTGCAAGACCCCTCTGGGAACTTAAGTGTAAACTTGGGTTCCCAGATTCTCTTTCTGGGACATCTCCTTGGCCCTGGATATTCAAACAGTCCTCACCATTGGTCCCACCATTGGTGGGGTAGGCAATAATAGCTGGGGCTCCTCCCCTTAGTATTAATAATGGGAAGGGTAATCAATCCCTTAATAAAGGTGACTGTGCAAGCCAGATTGCCCTCTCTTCCTGGAGAAGCCCACACCAAATCTAGGTGCATACTTCCATCTTTCTCTCCCATTTCTCAGCAAGCTCTGTTCTTCACCCATTTCTTAAATAAATTATTTTTACTGGCTTAACTAAACTGGCATATTCATAAATTCTTTTATGCATCATAGCCAAGAAACTAGAGGAATCCAACACTTCTCTGTCTTCATTTGGTGAGCCATCCAGGAGAAAAATAAATGAGTGGTGCTCCCTGACCCCCATCAGAGACTGGTAAGTTTTAATTAAGGCTTATCTGTGTCCTCTTTTAGTTCTGCCTTTTCAAAGGGTGTTACTAGCTAGAGGGTTCCCGGATAAGCTCCCAAAGGACTTCTGTCTCCCTTTCCAGAGGTGGTAGGGGTTGATCCCCATGCTGTGTAGATCAAAGGAAGTTCTGGGTTGTGGGTCAAACCAACCTTAAGACCTGACTGGGCACATGATCTAAGTTGAACAGGACTCTGAAGAGAGTTTACAAGACCCTTTCTATGTGCAAAATAGTTAGCAACCATTACAATGGCTAGGGGATTCCTGGATAAGCTCCCAAACGACATAAACTCAGTCTGCCAAGATTTCTGGCTCCCTTTCTGGAGGTGGTAGGGGTCAATCCCCATGTTGTGTGGATCAAAGGATGTTCTGATTGGTTGGTGAAACTGCCCTTGAGACCTGTCTGGGCACATGGCGTAAGTGGAGCAGATGTCTGCAGGGAGTTTACCAGACCCTTTCTAAATTCAGAAATGGCTATCACCCTATTGTATTATTTCCTTAGATCACTAACTTCTTTTACTTAAAAGTGCCTTTGATCTGACTACTGCCATCCTCATTCTGGGTCTGTGAGATGCTTTAGATTGCCTGAGGAACTGAAAATGCACTTCTTAACAGGAAGTTAGCCACACCCTCCATAGTGTCTTGAGCCTTTGCTCCTTCTCTACCCTAGAGAGGCCTGAGGATGGTCTGGGGTAGGGGGATGGTCCCTAAGATTGTTTGCCAGCAAGGCACAGGAAAATTAATCTCCAGGTTTTTAATGGGCTTTAAATTTTGGGTTTAACTGAAGAACTTGGTCCCTGGGAACAGGTTTGTGGTGAACTCACTCATAGCTCCTAAGACAGGTGAAAGGTAGACAAAGGAAATTTCCCAGTGAGTCCTTTTTCCTGAGGTCAGCCGGCTTGGGTGTTCTGTCCAAAAGCTGGTCCCAGATACCTGCAAGACCTCTAAAACTCTGGGAATGCCCAGAGATGTAAGACTCCTGATCCCAAAATTGTGGGGCAGTGAGCAGGACTCCTGATTCTAGGATGCTGGCTTGGTGATCAACCTGTTCTGTCAGAACAGTGATGGGAAACCATCCAAATTAATGAACATAGCCTATCCTCCCCTAGGATAATAGGTGACTCTTCCAGCATTCCAGCAGACACCCCACTGGGGTGTCTTCTCAGAAACAGGGACAACCTGCCCACTGATGGTCTAAAAAAGAAGAGGCTAATCTCTCTCTACAACACCACATGGCTACAGTACAAGTTAAATGATGCCAGGAGTGGCTGCTAAATGGGATCATCAATCTAAGCCCTATAATTCAGGTACCTTACTGAGTAAGAGGGAAGGAAAGTGGGTAAACTTTCCCTATATACAGCTTTTGGTAGACCTCTGTCATAATAAAAGCCTAAAAGGTTCTTTTTGGCTATGCTATGCAGAAAGAAGACTCAGAGTACAGGGAGAGTCCCCTCCCAGGAAGGATGATGATATCCTAAATGACCCCCTTCTTAGTGGCCCACATTGCTATGACCTGGCTCGAGACCCAGAAGCCCCTTTAAACCCACCTCCAGTGGAGGCTTCAGCACCTCCTTCATATGACCTAAGGCCTAATCCAACAGGTTTTACCAGAAATGTAGTCTCATTCCACCCAGCTAAGAAATCTAAAAATCTCTACCCCTTAAGGGAAGTAGCTAATGGGGATGCAGGAACAATTAAGGTGCATGCCCCCTTCTCTATGGCTGACCTGGCACAGTGCAAAGAGAAGTTACATCAGTTTTCCAAGGAACCCACCAAATTTACTGAGGGATTCCAACACCTCACAATGATCTTTGAACTAACATGGGGTGGCATGCATATTATTCTTTCTACTTGCTGCACCCCAGAGGAAAAGTACTGCATCTGGACTGAAGCCCAAAGGTATGACCAATAAACTTGCCATCCAGCAGCCTAATCAGTATGCAGTGGGAGCAACAGCAGTCTCTAAGACAGATTCTGGATGGAACTATCAAAGGTGACAAGCAGATCTAAAGGCTAGAAAATATATGATCACATGTATCCTTAAAGGGAAGAAGAGGTGAATTTCCAAATCAGTCAATTACAATAAGTTCAGAGAAACTACTCAAGGTCACTAGCCTTATTTCAGGGAAGGTTGTTTGAAGTAATGAAAAAATATACTCTAATAGACCTAAATCTAAGGACTGACCCTCATAGCAACTTACTTCATCAGCCAGTCTGCTATGGATATCTGAAAGAAGCTACGAAAGCTTACTATGGGTCCCCAAACTCCCATGAACACCCTTTTATATAGAGCCTTCTCAGTCTTCAACAATAAAGACAACACTGCCAAGGTGGAGAAGGTAAGGAGTGGTAAGGTAAAGGCCTGAGAACAGGCTTCCTTTTTGCAGTTGCTGTTAAACGGAACCTGTCTTCTCAGGGCCACCCACTCCAATCCAGAGTGGCTGGATAGGATGGAACAAGTGGCTCACAACAAACAGCATCTCAGCTGTGTGTTATAGTGGGAGTTAACAGGAAATCAAAATCCAAACCATTTACTAAACCTCTCCCCTGTAAACTAGGAAAACTCCCAATAAGCCATCAGTTCCTAATTATTCCATAATGTCTGGTTCCATTAATGGGATGATACCTTCTCCATTCCCTAGGGGGTAGCATTAGATTGGTAGACCCCAGCCTAAACTCCCAGGTATATAACACCTCAAAAATGAGACTGGGTGGGTGGACCTTAGTTCAAAACTGTCTGGCTGTAGTGTTAGCATCAGACCCAGAGTCCCCACGCAGTGAAATTCCTCAAGTAATAGCCTACCAAATAAATCCTTTGGTATGAGATACAGGGGTCCCAGTTAGGGCACTCTGGGTTCCCACAGTTTCCATTTCTTATAATACCAACCAGCCCTACCCTCATAGGAAGCAGTACCCCCTAAGGAGGAAGCTGTTAAGGGCCTTGGGCCCATGATTAAAAGCTCTTGGAGAATGGCCTTCTAACCCCCTTGCCAATCTCCTTGTGACATGCCCATTTTTCCCATGAAAAAGGCCAACATCACTTACCAGCTGTTTCAAGACTTAAGAGCAGTTAATAGTTTTGTCATACCCATTCCTCCAGTTGTTCCCAATACTTAATACTCTGCTAAACAAGGTCCCCAAAACCACAGCTTCATTTACTGTTCTTGATTTAAAAGATGACTTTTTCTGCATTCTTTTCCACCAGGACTCCCAATTTCTTTTTGCCTTTGAATGGCAGAAGTCCAATTCTAAAACTCCAGTCCAGCTTACATGGACTGTGTTGCTCCAGGGGTTCTGAAACAGCCCCCATATTTTTGGGAATATCTTAGCTCAGGATCTAGCTGATCTCCACTTGCCTCAGAGCTCCCTTTTACACTATATGGATGAGCTGTTGCTTTGTAGTCCAACAAAGGCAATTTCTGATGGCAACACCATATTAGTCCTTAATTTCCTAGCTAATATGTGCTACAGACTGTTGGTATACAAGGCACAAATCTCTTAGCAGAAAGTCTCCTACTTAAGGTTTCTTCTTACCCCTTGGGAAAGGACTCTCTCCCCAGAAAGAATTCAAGCAATCACTAGTATTCCCCAGCCCCAAACATCTAACTGTGGGCTTTCCTAGGAATGACTGGTTACTTTAGACTGGGATAACCAGGTTTGGTGACATAGCTACACCAATGTACAGTGCTATTGTAGGGGCTGATAGCCATCCTTTGGAATGGGGAACTATGTGGACAGTCAAGGTTGGGGGATGGCCTTAGCCTTAGCCAGCTGCAGGCAGCTGGCTGTTGGCACCAATGAGGCAGCCCCCATCTCCACACATACTTGGGCCTGTGTCTAAAGGTATCTGATAAACCTAGCTTGTAGCAACTGTTCTCTAAATAATCTTGGGGTCAAAGACAGTTTAGGAACAATAACATAGTATGTTATATAATCTAATTGACATGTTATATAACCTGATTGACATATTATGGTTACCATTGTATCAATATATTATTGTATGCCAAGAATGAGACAATAAAAACCAACAGGGCAGACCAAAGGCAAAAGATTATTTGCTGCATGGGTGCTGCCTGTTATGGCCCATTATACTTCTCCTCCTCATGTGTTTTTTCACTTACCTCCCTCATGAGTCTCTTTTCTGGGTGTGGTTAACAATTGGTGTAGTCAACAGGATAAGGATTCACCCTGCATATCTACCGCACCTGCTGAGGAGGAAGTAGGGAGTATGGGCCTTGGGAGGCTGCCCACCTGTATGTAGGCTTAGGTGGCAGAGTGGGTGTCCTGTTGGTGTGCTTGCCCTGTGGAGATCCCAGATAACACACCAGCTGCTTTACTGAGTGTTCTGTAGCAAGCTGAGCCTTTGCTGGGAGATATGAAACCGCATGCACCAGCTGCTTGGGAAGGATGGGCATTCCTGACTTTGCTTTGGGATACCACACAGGAAATGCTGAAGCAAGTGAGCCAATTTCAGGATATGGAACAGTTATGTGGTCAAATGCAGGACCTCAAGCAGGAGCAAGAGCACCAGGATGAGCTAGTAGATAGTAGTTCTGAGGATGAAGTTGAGGGAGGGGCTATAAAGCAAGCCTGCCCAGTTGTTACTCAGAAGATGAAGCATGACCAGAACATGGGGCAGGGAGGGGATCCCATGGGGCAGAAACATGTAATCCAGCACACCATGTATCATCCCTACATGCAGGCAGAACTGGTTGAATTGGGATGGCAATTTTGGCAGAAGCCAGGAGAACCCATAGCTGTGTGGTTGCTCCAGCTGTGGGATGCTGGGGTGGATGGCATTTAGTGTTCCGGAGCAGAGATTGAAAAACTGGCATCTCTAACAAGCCATCCACTATTAAGACAGAGACTGTTGAATGCCCAGCATCATGCTCAGGGAAATCTTAACTATCCCATGATGGAATAGTTGCAAACCACGATTCGCACTATGTGGTGGGTTCCCAGTGAACTACCAGATGAGGAAGTCATAGGCAACCTATACTGATTTAGTGCAGGTAGTTTGAAAGATGGGCATCCTTAATGCTGTGTTTAATCCTGATAATGAAGGACTGGATATGGAATGGTTTACAAACTGAATGACAGATCTATTACTGCAGCATGTCACATCCCCATCGTTCAGTTCCCTGATGGTGATTCTTACCCCGTATGTTGGTTGACCAGTGCATGAAGTGACAGCCATGATGTCCAGCTTAGGGGAGGCAGAGAATTTGCATACACAAATCTGTCCTGTGTCTACTGAAGGAAGGGATAGTTTCACAGCCAGGTAGGTGGTGAAACCAAAAGGACAGAAGTTTTGAAGGGGGCCGATTAAGGTGACACACATGCAGATGTGCAATGATATATAGGCTGTTGGAGTGCACTGGACAAAGATAGATGGGATGCTGAATATGGTCCTATTGGATCTTTGGTGCCAGTTAGAACCAACACAGAGCAATATGCAGAGGAAAAAGCAGATATGAGCAGTCGCTCAATTGAGTGATTATTTGACAAATACCCTGGAAAGATCCCCTGAGCTGGCATTTAACTATACATAGGATGAAGGCCAAGGCATCTGAGATGGGGACCCTCAGAAAGACTGGTGGCTCTTTGTGGAACTAGCCATCCATTAGTCCCCACAAAATGTTCAGCAAGTTCTTGCCCTAGGGGAAATAGGAGCTGAATGTATGCTCCTATATGGATAGCCTGAAAAATTCATGGACACATATGCCTACATAGATGGATATGGACAAAAGGGCCAGGGGTCCTTATGGGTTGTCAGGACCAGGGGATCTTGGGAATTGGTCACCTACCCCCCCGGGAATTTTCAGTGTGCATCTCCTCCATACCAGAGTATATACTTGGCCTAGATGAGCTACACAATGTTACCTTGCAAACTACTATTGGAGAGTTCCATTTGTGTGTCTGACTGTTTAAGCCCATAATGCAGGGACACACTCATCACGTGCCAGTGACATTGCCAGGGCCTTGCCAGACTGTTATAGCAAAGCAATATAGATAACCAGGTGGTCATGATGAAATTACTGCTACCATTAAGGAATTGGCTAAAGTTCATATCCTCCAGGAGGTGCATAGCCACTTTAATGCTCTAGTATGGCTGATGTGCAAGCCAGATGGGACTTGGCATATGACTGTTGATTATCAAGAGTTGAACAACCTGGTTCCTCCCCTCCATGCAGCTGTGCCCTCTATTTTGGATCTCATGGACACATTGTCTCTTACCTTGGGGACATATCAGTTTGTTTTGGACCTGGCAATTACATTCTTTTCCATCACTATTGCTGTCACCACACAGGATCAGTTTGCCTTCACATGGGAAGGACATCAATGGACTTTTACTGTTTTGCCAATGGGATATGTTCATAGCCCCACCATCTGTCATAGCTTTGTATCTAAGGACTTAAAGCAATGGAAGCACTCAGGAACAATACAACTGTTTAATTATATTGATGATGTTATGCTAACCTCTGATTCTTTGGCAGATTTGGAAATGGTGGTGCCCACATTGATCACTCATCTTCAGGAATGAGGATGGGCAATAAATCAGGACAAGTTGCAAGGGCCTGGTTCATCTGTCAAATTTTTGGTGTTGTGTGGTTGGGTAAGATGAAAAGTAATCCCAGAAGCCATTATTGATAAAATACAAGCCTTTCCCCTCCCCACTGTGGTGCAACACTTACAGGTTTTCTTAGGTCTCTTGGGGTATTGGAGAATCTTTGTGTCACAGTTGGCCCAGATTTTGAAGCTGCTGTAAAAGTTTACCTGAAACAGGGCCAACTAGAACTGGATAGATGAAGCTGAGATGGCATTTGAGGCCACCAAGCAGGCCATTAAATAGGCCCAGTCTTTCTTAGTGGTGGACCATGGTCGACCATTTGAATTAGATGTACATGTCA
>JAQZBX010046403.1:0-20779 GCA_029593785.1 Cabassous unicinctus | reverse complement strand
AAAAAAAAAAAACAACAATTAAAAAACAAACAGATGAACACACAAAAAAATCCTATCCCTTAGTAGTCAACTCTCAATCCCTCTATCTTTTCTCTGCCATACTTAACTGCTCATCTCTTTCTGTCTCTGTAATTTATTTGTATTTACATTTTGCATAGATGGAGTCAAACAATATGTAGTACTTTAGTTTCTTTCACTTAGCATACTTCCCTTTTATTATTGGTGGAAGATTATTAAAATATTACTACATACTACTGTCCATAGTTTGTTTTGTATGTATTCTTGCCTAAATATCACCCTGGCATTAACCTCTTGTAATATTAACATACATTTGTTTTGTTTTAGAGAAAAATATTCTTATATATGTACATTAACCATACTTATTTCTCCCAATAGGGTTTGCTGTGCTATACAGCTCCATGTTTCATTATTTAGCTTTCATTCTGGTAATATACACGTGCTTAGACTTTCTCTTTCAACCCACTATCATACCAGATATTACACTTGCTAGACTTTTATTGCCAAACTTTGTTTTATTGTGCTTGATCACTTCTAGATAATATGCTCTTTTCTTTAGCTTTCTGATCTGTGCCTTCTCTAAGGGGAGCTTAATTTTGGGCATTCAATAAATTTCATCAACTGAAAATATATACACCAAGTCCAAGAAAACTAGTGTAGCTGTTGGCCAATTTAATGTAATTATGAATTTCAAAAATATAATTGGATCATACTTGTAAACTGATCTGTTAATCTGGGCATGATTAAGTTATGATTAGGGTGTTGACTGGGCCACGTCCGTAGGGCGTTGAGCCCCACCCCTTGGTGGGTGGGGAATTAAATATAAAAGGCATGGCAAGAACAGAGTTGCGGCAGTTTTTTGAGAAGCAGTTCTGATGTTGGAAAGAAGGCCCCAGAAGAGAAGTGAGCCGTTCACCTGATCATCTACAGCTGACCTTGTGGAGGAAACAGGAGCTAAGCCCGGAGAGAAACGCAGCCCCGGGAAGAGAGGAACCCCAGAAGCCTGAACCCTGGCAAACGCGGGCAGCTGTCTTGCTCTAACACGTGGCAATGGACTGTGGTGAGAGAAGAAACTTAACGCTTTATGGCCTTGTATCTGTGGACTTCTACGCCAAATAAATACCCTTTACGAAGACCAACCCATTTTTGGTATTTCATATTAGCACCCCTTTGGCTGACTAATACAACTAGTAATATCTTTTAACATGCCCTGTGACTTTAAAAAGCTAAGTGAGAAAGTTTGTAAAATTTTGGAAACTTTTTCTTTTTATAAGACCTGGATGTCTAGCCCTGGCTTTGTTACCATATTCTAATTGAAATGTTCACTTCACCTCATTGGGTCTCAATTTCTAAAACAAGGGGTTGGGTCTAGATTCAATTTGGGGCCCTTTAGCCTATAAAATTCTATCTTAGATTGGATGGTGGAATCCATATAAACTACAGACAACAACAACAAAAAATTAGTGGGCTAGCCCAAAATATTTGTGGTACTTGTGTAGGACTGGAGAAGAAAATTATTATCTTAACAATCAGTAATAGAATTCCATTTTGGGAAAGAAATGCCTTATTTAGGAATACAGCTTGGCCAATTGAAGACATTAAGGCCTTGTTAGCTAAGGAAGAAGCCAAATAAAGATGGCTAATGTAATAAGCAAAATTCTAAGATAGCCTCCTGATCTCTGCTGTATAGAATGGTATAATCCCCTCCCTTCGACTGAGCAGGACTATGACTTAAAGAGTGGCTGGTGAGCTGTCATTCCCTTGATTATGGCAAAGGTGAGGGGATGTCACCCCCATGATTACATTATACTATATAAGGCTCTGCCTCAGCAGACTGGGGGAGGGAGATTCTCCTGCTGGCCTCCAGAGAAGACAGTCACATTGTGAGGGGCCTGTGAGGGGCCTCTGAAGGGCCCATATGGCAAGGACTGTGGATGGGCTCTTGTGTTTGATAGTGGCCTCCAGGTGGGAGCCAGAAAGAAAATCAGGATCTCAGTCAGACAATCACAAGGAACTGAATTCTTCCAACATTCACATGAACTTGGAAGAAGCCCCAAGTTCCAGAATGGAACACAGCTTTCCCATCACCTTGATTGCTACTTTGAGACCCCAGAGCAGAAGACCCATCTAAGATGTGCCCAGACTCTTCACCTTCAGAGATGGTGAGATCATAAATGTGTCTTGCAAAGATCCTGCAGAGTCTTATTCACTCCTCACCCAGTTTCATTTTACCCCAGTGTTATCATCTTATTTTACTGTGGCACATTTACTGAAACTAAGAAACCAACATTGGTGCATTATTATTAACTAAACTCCAGCCTTTATTTATATTTCATCAGTTTTTACATCAATGTCCTTTTTCTGTTCCAGAATCCTGTCCAGGATGCCACATTTTGTTTGCTGCCCCCTTACTCTCTTGTGGTCTGTGATGGATTCTCAGTCTTTTGTTTTTCATGAATTAACAATTTTGAGGCATGCTGGTAAACCATTTTGTAGAATGTCCTAAATTTGAGTTTGTGTGATATTTTTAATTTTTCTCATTATTAGTTTTGAGTTATAGGTTTTTAGAAAGAATAACAAGGGAACTTTTGGCATATGGAAATATTCTATTTTTTAATGGTAGTTACATGGGTACATACATTTATTAAAACTAATCTAACTATGACATAAAAGTAAGTACATTTTACTGTATGTAAATCATACCCCAATGAAGTTGTTTTTGGAAAGATATATTTCACACACATAAATAAATAAATATATACATAGGTACATAAATCTGCAGTCAAATATTCAGCTGAATCTTTATGACAAGACTGTTCAGAACTTCTAACTTCTAAATGTACTAATGCCTCTTATGAATCTTGAAGCATTAACTATAATATGCAGCATTACGTATTAGAATATGAAATCCTTTTCCTAGCACCTCATGGAAACTGAAACACAGATTGGGAAAGGCTGGCCTAAGTAAATTATATTTTAGTACATTAGGTAACAAAAGCATTAAGAGTTGTTCGATTTATCTACTTTGGCTAGTGAAAGATTGAAAGAATGTTTTTGTTCATTGAAGTGGAAATATCTGTTAAGTTTAGCATGTTACTATATCTGTGAGTATGAAAAAAAAAACATCTTAGAGCTGGAACATATTTTTCACTTAATCTAATAATTTGTATTTTTATACGTATGCTTGCTTCAGATTATCTTACAATATATTTAGAAATGGGCAGAGCAAAGGACTTGAGTGAATGGTTGAATGGATCCAACTCCTCCTGAAGCCTGGTACTGTTTGATGATAGCTGATGAAGAAGATGAGGCTCTTTTTAAACTTGTGGCCATTGCTGAGTATTCAAGCGAGGTTCTGGTGGATTTTGGAGAGGTCTGAGTTTCTGAGGGCCTGAGGCCATGGCCCTTACCTTAGAAGTGGGAGGAATAAAGGGGAAACATGGTAGACTCTGAAAGTAACACTCCTCTCAGTCATACAGTCTATTTTTCAATGTGGTTTGGTTGCTGGCCACCAAAAGTTATCTACTCACTAAACAAGGCTGCCTGTGTCACTGTGTGCTCAAATAGTCTGCTGTTTCAGAGGTTGAATTCATGAGTGAAATAGCATTCACTGATTTATGTTTAAAAGAAAGAGGTCATTATCTTGAGTTGTGCTTTGATGCCTTGAGAAGTCCTACTGGCGGGTTCTGATTTATGACTTGTTTTACATGATTCATGGGTCATGTTTGCAATTTTATTGATAAAATAAACATTCGCTGCATATACAGTTCCATTGTACACCTAAATGCTGAGGCAACATTGAATGTTTTCAAGTTTTTCTCAGTGGGCCTCAGACCCAAACTCTGCATTTATAATAATTTATAATGTAGTTGAAAAAATATTAAATCTTTTATAATTGTGTTTTCCTGCTTCCTGTCGAGGGCTGTGTCCTGAAACATGGCCAGCCATGGCCCAGGCTAGTGCCTGGAACTGCTGCTGCTTTGGCCGGTGCAGGTGTGTGGCTTAGACCCAGCCATGGCACTAGGTGAATGTCTAGTGTGGCCATGGGGTGTGATATTCTAAAGAGATGGCTCATCACATACTGATAAGGCAGGTGGGCTCTGCCCTGCAGGAAAGGGAAAGTTGCATGTTGCAGTTTGAAGGGAGCCATAAGTGAGACAAAGAAGTATCCCATGGGGAAGACTGCTGCCTATTAGCTTCACCCAAGTCTTTGACTTTGTGAGCTTAGAACACAATTGTGGGTGTTCTCAGAAGCAACTGAGGACTGACCCACACCAAATTAACCAGGGACTGATGATTAAAAACCAAAATACCAATTTATTGCTTTGCAATAAGAACTCTATGCAAAGTAGGTATTACACCTGCTGCCCGGCTTATTTTCTCTTTGTAGACTAATTGGCATGGGAGCCAAATGATATTCACAAGCTGCATGGGCTCTTAGCAAGAGCCCCGTGTGCTCACCCCCATCAAACAAGCATTCTCCTCATTGACCGACTCCTGCTATACAGGAGTGGAGCATCTTCTCTCTTGCACAGGGCAGGAGACACATATTAGAACGTGCCCCTTGCCTACATTTTCCTCTGAATCCATTACTGATCATTCCCCTTCTCCTTGGCTCAATATTGCTTTAGATAGTCTAGTATCTTTCTGTTTTCAGTCAGGTATTGCTGAAGTGAGAGATGAGGATACCAGAAAGAGCCACATGGAAAGACCTTAGCAGTAAGAAAGTGTGTAATAGCTGAAAACACCATCCCATTCATTTGCACATCACTTGTGGCATTGTACCTGATGAGGTTCCGTGTAGCAGATGACAGAGAGCAAGGCATTCTTTCCTCCCTCCCATCAACCCTCTTTTCCATGCAAGATTTTAAGGCAAGATTTATACACTTGCTAAAAATGCAATTAATAACAATTTGCATTCTGTATCTGAAACATCCCATTATTACCTACTGTTGTTGCTTGCTTCTAAGGTCCTTCTTCTATTCTGGGGGTTTATCTTTCTTCTAGGTTGACTCTCTGACAGTAGGAGCAGATATATACTCCTTATCTCTCAACTCCTTCTTGGTTTTCTCCTTCAGAAATTTTGTTTTGTTTTGCTTATCTTCTTTTGAGTTCATTCTTTGCTCCCAATGGGATGATGTAGGATGGATGCTTCATTTTCTTTAGTGATTACTTCCATGAAACATTTGCTTCAATTAGAAGAATTGACCAATCTAAAAGGTTCTTAAATATTTCAGAAAAATAAATGGCAGATGATTTCCTAAATAGTTTGTTGTTTGGACTTCTGCTTCAGAGAACATGAATTAGATATATTTTCCCTATTTCTTCCACTAAGTACCATTAAAAACCCTGAACATTATATATAAAGAAAATATAAAAAGACTATGAAATGTGGAGTGAAGAATGAAGACTGTCTAGGAACCCTGGGGCCTGAGGAATGGCATGCTGGTAAATTCCCTGTTTTTTTTTTTCTGTTGTTGTTTTTTTCTTCATATATTCTAGACCTGAAGCTGAAGAGGTCGGCAATCTGTAAATACCAATGGACACAGAAAAAAAATAAAGGCTCAACAAAGCCTGCTATTTCTAGCCACAGAGGACAGTCTAGCAAAACAGAAAACTTTAAAACAATAAATGCTCTACTCCAGCCAAAAACCAGAGGTGAAAATCTGTGGACCCATCTCCACCAACAAAAGTCCAATGGGAATCTAGCTTTCCACACTTGTCAGGCTATAAGGAGGAGTCCCCAAACCCCCACTAAACTGGCATCAGAGAAGTTGGAGTAGGGAGCTTGGACTTCAATCCCTGCCAGGCAGCAATGAGTTCTCTACTCCATTGTGACAGTGGAGACCTACTGGAGAGTCAAGATTTTGCCATTGCCCAAGGGTGCCAAGGTCACTCTCTTTCCCCATGATGTCAGTGGTTGCTCTGTGTGGAGCAGTAATGAGGCACTCCTGCTACTCTCCAGCCAAGGCAGGGGCCTAGTGGAAGGATGAAACCCCCATTCTATCTGACAATAATGAGGATCTGTTACCTCTTGGTTTTCAACAGAGGCTGAGTGGGAAATTTGGACATCTACCCTCATCTGGTGGTGAAGAGGCAGTACCCCCTCCTTTCCCCTGATGGAATGGTGTCAGAGGATGTTAGCTAGCTTTGAAAAAGATCCAGAGTCTCATAACATAATACACAAAATATCCAGGCTTTTACAGAAAAATCATTCCTCAAACCAAGAACCAGGAAAATCTCAACTTGAATGAAAAAGATAATAAATAGATGGCAACACTGAAATGACAGAGATATTAGAATGATGTGATAAAGATTTTAAAGCAATCATTACAAAAATGTTTCAATGAGCAATAATAAACATGGTTGAAACATGAAAAAATAGAAAGTCTCAAAAATATATAGATGATATAAAGATGAACCAAATGGAAAATTTGCACTGAAAAATAAAATATCCAAAATAAAAAATCTCAAATGACCAGCTTAACAAGAGGATGAATATGATGGAGGTAAGATTCAGAAATTTGAAGATAGAACAACAGAAATGACTCAATCTGAACAAAAGAGAGAAACAGCCTGGGAAAAAATTAGCAGAGCCAGGTACCTTTGGGACTATAATACAAAATCTAATATTTGTCTCATTGCAGTCCCAGAAGAAGAGAAGAAAGAGGACAGGGCTGAAAAAGGACTTGAAGAAGTAATGGATCAAAACTCCCCAAATTTGACAAAATACATAAACATCCAGATTTTTGAAGCCAAGTGAACTCCAAACAAGTCAAATCTAAAGAAATCCATACCAAGACACATTGTAGTTTAACTTCTGTAACAAATAAAGACTCTTGAAAGCAGTACAAGAGAAGACACCTTACTTGTAGAAGCAAAATAATTTGAATGACAGTGGGTTTCTCATCATAAACCACGGAAGCCAGACGGAAATGACACAACATTTGCAAGTGCTAAAAGAAAACAACTGTCAACCCAGTATTCTTTATCTTTCAAGAATAAAGCAGCAATTAAGATGAAGGGGAAATTCCCAGATGAAAAAAAAAGCTATGGAAATTTGTCACCAGCAGTCCAACCCTAAACAAGTGGCTAAAGCAAGTTTTCTAAGTAGAAAGGAAAGTATAAGAAAAGAAAATTTGAATATCAGGAAGGAAGAAAGAAAAAAAATCAAAGATTAAAAATGTGGGTAAATATATTAGTCCTTCTTCATTTGAGTGTTCTAAATTATATTTGATAGCTGAAGCAAAAATTATGACAATGTCTATTGCATTTCAAAATATAGGTAGAGGAATTGTGGGCAGACGGCTAAGGATTAAGCAGGGAAGGTTCAACTCTCTCATAAAAACAATGGAGAAAGAGCCAAAATCTGTCTGTGGGATTTGCTTTGGGGGTCAGCAGCTAGTGCTTCACAACTCCCAGGAGGGTGAAGGGCAGAGAGAGGAAGAACCTGAAACAACAAAGGTGAGTTTACCAAATCCCCATGGCACCAGGAAAGGCTTCCTTCCCCCAACCCCAAGATATTAAGCTGGGGTAAAATCCCTGGCTCACTGCAGCTGACTGAGAAGGCAGAGAGAACATTATGAAAATAATGACTGAAAACTTACCAACCCTTATGAAAGACATAAATATCAATACCCAAGAAGGATGGTACACCCCAAACAGAATAAAACCGAATAGACCTATCTGGAGAAACCTACTATTCAGAATGACAAATATCAGAGATAGAGAGAGGATTCTGAAAGCAGCAAGAGAAAAGCAAAGCATCACACACAAGGGAACCATGGTAAGATTAAGTGCTGCCCTCTCATCAGAAACCATGGAGGCAAGAAGAAAGTGGTATGACATACTTAAGGTAATGAAAGAGAAGAACTGCCAGCCGAGAATTATGTATCTGAAAAAGCTGTCCTTCAAAAATGAGAGTGAGTTCAAAGTCTTCAAAGACAAACAAAAAGTGATAGAATATGTTACCAAAAGACCAGAATTACAAGAGATACTAAAGGGAGTGCTGCCTACTGAAAGGAGAAAAAAAAGGTGAGAGACTTGGAGAAGAGTATAGAAATGAAGTTTATTAGGAACGGTAAATTAAAGGGTAAAAGGACAGACAATAGTATCATATGACAAAAGAAACCCAAAGAAAAAATCAATGAAGTAAGTAATGCCTTTACAGTAATAACATTGAATGCTAATGGCTTGAACTCCCTAATCCAAAGATATAGACTGATAGAGTGTTTAAAAAATATAAACCATCTATATATTGTCTACAAGAGACTCACCTCAGATGTAAGGATACAACTAGGTTAAAAGTGAAAGATTGGAAAAAGATATTCCATGCAAATAGCGAACAAAAAGAGCTGGAGTAGCAATACTAATATTGGACAAAATAGATTTTAAATGCAAAACTGTTATAAGGGATGAAGAAGGTCATTGTATAGTAATGAAAGGGGCAATTCACCAAGGAGACATAATTATTCTAACTATTTATTCACTTAACCCCAGTGTCCCAGGATACATGAGGTACACAGTGGCAATGCCAAAGGGAGAAATAGATATTTGTACAATAATAGGTGGAGACTTCAATACACCTCTCTCAGTATTGAATAGAACATCTGGACAGGGGATAAACAGAGAGCTTGAATAATATGATAAATGAACTAGACCTAACAGACATCTATAGAGCACTGCACCCCAAAGCAGCAGGATATACATTCTTTTCAAGTGCTCATGGATCCTTCTCCAAGATAGACCATATGTTGGGTCACAAGACAAGTCTCAATAAATTTAAAAAGATTGAAGTTATACAGATCACTTTCTCTGATAATAATGGAAGGAAGCTGGAAATCAATAATGGACAAAGAAGCAAAAATTCATAAATATATGGAGATTAAACAATATACTCTTAAATAATCAGTGGGCCAAAGAAGAAATTACAGTAGAATTCAGCAAATATCAAGACAAAAGAAAATGAGGACAAAACATATCAAAACCTATAGAACATTGCAAAGACAGTGCAGAGAGGGAAATTTATAGCCCTCAATGCTCACATTAAAAAAGAAGAAAGTGCTAAAATTGAAGATTTAACTGCACCCCTAGAGGAACTAGAAAAAGAACAGCAAACTAATCCCAAACCATGCCAAAGAAAATAAATAGTAAAGATCAGAGAAATAAATGAACTTGAGAACAAAAAAATAGTAGAATCAACAGAATCAAAAGTTGGTTCTTTGAGAAGATCAACAAAATCCACAAACCTTTAGTTAGACTGGCAGGGAAATAAAGAAAGAAGAAACAAATAAATAAAATCAGAAATGAGAAGGGGGACATTCCCACTGACCCCAAGATCATAAGGGGATATTATGAACAACTGTATGCCAAAAAAAAACAGAAAATGTAGATGAGATGGACAAATTATTTGAAACACATGAACCACCTACACTGACCCTAGAAGAAATAGAAGACCTCAATAAAATAATCACAAGGGAAGAAATTGAAACAGTCATCAAAAACTTCCCGAAGATGAAAAGTCTGGGACCAGACGACTTCACAGATGAATTCTACCAATCATTCAAAAATTATCTAACACCAATATTTTTCAAGCTCTTCCAAAAAATTGAGCAGGAAAAATGCTACCAAACTCATTCTATGAAGCCAACATCACCCTAACACAAAACCAGATAAAGATACTATGAAAAAAGAAAATTACAGATCAATATCCCTAATGAATATAGATGCCAAAACCCTCAACAAAATACTTGCAAACAGAGTCCAAAAGCAAATTAAAAGAATTACACACCACAATCAAGTGGGTTTTATTGCAGATATGCAAGAGTGATTCATCACAAGAAAGTCAATTAATGTAATAAACCACGTTAAGAATTGAATAAAATCACATGATACTCTACATCAATTTCAAAAGATAGAAATTGAAGGAATATTTCTCAACATGTTAAAGGCCATATATGAAAAACCCACAACTAACTTTGTACTCAATGGTGAAATACTGAAAGCTTTCCTGCTGACGTCAGGAGCAAGACAAGGATACCCACTGTCACCGTTGTTATTCAATATTGTGCTAGAAGTTCTAGCTAGAACAATTAGGCTAGACAAAGAAATAAAAGGAACCCAAATAGGAAAGGAACAAATAAAACTTTCACTATTTGCTGATGATATGATCTTATATCTGGAAAATCCTGAAAAATCCACAACAAAGCTACTAGAATTAACAGAAGAATTCAGCAAAGTGGTGGGATACAAAATTAATATGCAAAACTCGACAGTGTTTCTGTATGCTATTGATGTGCAATCTGAGGAGGAAATCAGAAAAATAATTCCATTAATAATAATGACTAAAACAATAAAATATTTAGAAATAAACTTAACCCAGGACATAAAGGATCTACATTCAGAAAACGACAAAATACTGCTAAAAGAAACTGAAGAAGACTTAAATAAATGGAAGGACATTCCATGTTCATGATTGAAAGACTAAATATTGTTAAGATGCCAATTCTACCCAAAATGGTTTACAGATTCAACACAATCCCAGTAAAAATCCCAACAGCCTTTTTTGCAGAAATTGAAAAGCCAATAATCAAAAATATTTGGAAAGGTAAAGGTCTCTGAATAGCCAAAAATGTCCTTAAAAAGAAGAATGAAGTTGGAGGACTTTCACTTCCTGACTTTAAAGCATTTTACTTAGTTACAGTGGTAAAAACTGTATGAGTCTATCATAAAAACAGATTGGCCAGTAGAACTGAATCGAGAACTCAAAAATAGATCCCCACATCTACATTCAAGTGATTTTTGACATGGCTATTAAGCTCACCCAGCTGAGCCAGAACAGTCTATTCAACAAATGGTGCTGGGAGAACTGGATAACCATATCCAAAAGAAGGAGGAACCCTATCTCACACTTTATAGAAAAATTAGCCTAAAATTGATCTGGGACTTAAATATAAAAGCAACAACCATAAACTCCTAGAAGAAAACACCTACAAAATCTTGTTGTAGTCAGTAGTTTCTTAAACCTTACATCCAAAGCATGAGCCACCAAATAAAAAATAGATAAATAGGACCTCCTCAAATTTAAACACTTTTGCACCTCAAAAGACTTTGTCATGTTCATTGATTTACAAACAACCTTTTAACCACTTCTGCACAGATTAACCCTCAGCTTTCTATTCTCTACCCTTATTCTATTTTCTGGTGACCTATATTCTAATTATTATTTCCATGAGTTTACATTTACTTATATTTAGTTCAAAATAGTGTGATCATACAGTATTTATACTCTTGTATAAAGTTTTCAATTTCTCTGTGTCCTTGCCAACACTTGTTTTTTTCCATTTTAAAAATAATGTCCATCCTAGTGGGTGTGAAGTGGTATTTTATTGTGGTCCAACTGTATTTGACAAAGGTGCAAAGACAATTCAATGGTGGAATGATAGTCTTTTCCAACAAATGGTGCTGGAGTAATCGTACATCAATAGGTGAAAAATGAGCCTTGACCTAAACCTCACACTCTATACAAAAATTAACTCAAAATGGATCATGGACTTAAATGAAGAATTTTAAACTAAAAACCTTTTGGAAGAAACATAAGAGAAAATCCTTGGTGTTAGGGCTCAGCAAAGAGTCCTTAGACTTGACATCAAAGGGATTTTCCATAAAAGGAGAAAGTGATAAGTTGGACTTCATCAAAATGCAAAACTTTCACTCTCCAAAAGGCTGAGGATGGAAATGCAAGCTCTGACTGGGAAAAAGTACTTACCTATCAATATACTTGTATCCAGACTATAAAAAGAATTCTCAAAATTCAACCAAAAACAAATAATTTAATTAGAAAATGGGCACAGACATAGACTTTGCACAAAAAAGGATATACAGATGGAAAATAAACACATGAAATTATATTTAGCATCATTAGCCATTATGGGAAAGCAAGTTGAAAACACAGTGAGATATCACTATACAGGTACCAGAATGATTAAAATAAAAAATAGTGATGACAGTAATTGCTGGTGAGGACATTAAGAAACTGAATCACTCATATATTACTGGAACTGATGTTGAATGGTACAGCCACACTGGAAATAGCATAGCTGTTTCTTTAGAAAAAGTTAAATATACAATTACCATACAACCCAGCAATTGCATTCTTCAGCATTTATGCTAAAATATGAAAACTTGTGTATGCAAAAAATTGTACCCAAATGTTCTTAGCAGCTTTATTTAGAATAACCCCAAACTGGATACATCCTAGATGTCCTTTAATGGGTGCATGGTTAAACTAACTCTGGTACATTTATAGCACAGAATATGACTCAGCAATGAAAAAGAACAAATTATTGATACACACAACAACTTGAATGGCTCTCCAGATGTGAAAATGGCCAATTCTGAAAGATTACATACTGTATGATTCAGTTCATATAGCACTATTGAGATGGCAAAATTATAGAAATGATGAACAGATTATTAGTTGCCAGGGGCTAAAGATGAGGTGGTCAGAGAGAGATGAGTGTGGTTATAAAAGGGCAACTTGAGAGATCCTTATGGTGATGAAATTGTCCTGAGTCTTGACTGTATCGTTGTTAATATCTTGGTCGTGAAATTGTACTGTTGTTTTGAATGAAATTACAATGGGGGGAATCCAGATAAAGGGCACCAGGGAACTGTCTGTAGTATTTTTTTAAAGTACATGTATATATATAATTATCTCAAAATAAAATTTAAAAGAGTTAATTATTAGGAGTGAAGGCAAGGAATGGTTCACTTTGGAGTTATTCTCACCTTATTCCCACCCATTTGTGAATACAGGAGAATTTACACTTGAAAGTTGCTTATTTTATTTTATGAATAATTAATTTATCCATTTCTTCAAGAATTTTCTCCTCATAGTTGTTTTCATTAATTTTAATTAGAAAAAAATTTAATTAGTAAAAGAATAATTATAAAATTTAGTCAAAAGTGTGTAAATTCAAACTACAAGGCTCTGAAGATTGGTTATGCTTAGAATTTTAGTTCTTTCTCCCCAAAATGATAAGGATTTCAGGACCTAACATTTGTAACTTATATATATATATATAATTGTAGAGAATAAGTACAGTTTTACGTTACATATATTCCTTTTGGAGGAAAAACCATCTGATATAAAAGAGCAAAAGAAACATAGGGGATAACTGAATGAGGACAGCCAGTGGAAGGTAGTAAAATTCAAGAGAAATTTCTTTTGAATTTGAGTCCTTGTTTATTTATTAACTGAGCAAATAAATAAACCTCTCAGAGGCAAATTCCTAATCTATCAAATTGGGATTGTAATACTTATTTTATTGTGTTGGGAGGAATGTTTCAGGTAGAAAGTCTTCATAAATTGCAAAGTGGTCTGCAAATTTAAGTGAAGACCTTTTATCTGATACAGGCAGGGTAAATTAGTAAGCTATTTTGAGATCATGTTGAGACTTTAGCTGTAGGCAGTGGAGCCAGGATGTAGAATACCTTGCAAGGGAGGACCTTTTTACTAGTCTCTGGCTTAGCACTCATCACATTGGTAAGTTAAACTATGCTCATTTTTGCCTTAAAATTTTCGGTTATTATTTAGATGCTTAGGCATTTAAAATCTTTATGTAGTTAATTTTAGAGGTAGTACATCTTAGGGACAGAAATTACACTAAAAAAACTATGGCCCCATTTCCTGCTCAGTGAACTTTCTTTTCCCCTGCAAATAAACTTAAAACTACCCATTCATCACGGAGCATGTAGTTTTAATCCTTGACTTAATAATGGTGCCAATTTATCTTGCATTACTACTGGGTTCCTCCTGGAACAATAAGAGCAAGAAATCTAGTACCATATTAGAATGTTCCATCAGTTTTATACTCATTTTATCAAATGGTCTTAATGTCATTAGTATGCTTTATAAAAATGTTTCCATATCCTGTGAAAGGAACATTCAAATGATTTTGTCATTGTTCGGGATCAATGCCTCTTAATATTCTAGGAATCAGGGATGATTAATTAAGTTATGTGAAAGAAGTGGGTAAAAATTTAGGATGGATGTGATTATAAGTGTTAGAATCCTATTTTGATGTATTGAGACCATTTTTGAAAGGAAACCTTAATTGAAAGACTAAATAGAGCACACAAACTCAAACACACATGCACACACTCATATAATGCAAATATGCACATATACACAAGCAGGTACACACTTTCACACACATGTGCACAAACATGTTTTCTCTTTGTAGGTAGAGGTGGAACAGAGGCTCGACAATGAAAGTAAATGATGTGTATTATTTAGAGTAGATTATTATGAATTCTTTTTCAAGTCACTGTATTCTAATTTAGGTATCCAGGAAAATTAGAATCGTTATTAATATTAGAAATCATAAAAAGAAAACCAAAAATTACCTGATGCCTCATTAGTAAGGCACCTTTAATTGCTTCTTTTTTTCCTAAGTATTTCATTATTCTTACTGGAGGCACTGTTTGATGGCCTAGTCCACCAGCCTGGTCATGGGATGCTTAGATAATAAAACAAAATTCCTTGGCAGAGAAGAGATTGTTTATGCTTTTCTTTTATTGCTTACTAAAGGCCAATAGTCTACTTTACAGAGATCGATATTCCTGAATTGCAAACTTTTTAGAAGCCTAAAGGAAATGGATCCCTGTCAAGCTAAATGTTAACCCTCTCCTTGCTGTAGGAGAGCAAATTGTTTTTCCCCTACAATTTAATTTCACTCTGCTTTGGTACAAAGAGGGAGTAATCTCCTAGGAGCCCATGGCTGGTTAGTCTTAGCTTTAATATTATAGCCAACCCTCCCCACCTCCCTTAGAAAATATGAGCTGGGTCTGGGCCTTGTGGTAGCATGATGGGGGGGGGGGGCATGAGGATTTTCTGAATATTGACATGCTTCCCTGCACACACCCCTCATTCCTTTCAGCCACGACCAAGTGATCTCATTATTACTCTTCATTAAGGCTCCAGCTTAGCCGTCACTTCCTTGGGGAGGCCTTCACTGACCCCTAGATCAGTCAGACCTCCTGGTATAGGAGGTATATATCCTCAGAGGTACCTATTTGCCCTCTATCATAGTACTTTATCGTTATGTTTTCTTAGCTTTCTGCCATCTGTGCTACACTGTAAACCCCATGAGCACAGAGACTATGTCTGTCTTGTTTTCAAGCCTGGGGCTTGGTTCAGGGAAAGGCATTACATAAATAATCGTGTAGAAGGGCTGAGTGAATGCTATTAATCAGGACTTTACTCTGTCTGATGCCCTTGGAGCCTGGATGGGCGTCCTGATTTTTACTTCACACATGAAGAAATGGAGGTTCTCAGAGTTGACACAATTTACCCTGGTTTATGGTAAGAGGTGAGTTCTGTTCCTTTCAAACCCAAGAGTGCATGCTGAAAAATTTCATGTCCCTTCCACAATAAAAAGACAAACAAACAAACAAACAAACAAACAAAAAACACAAAACTTCTCCTGACCTTTCCTTAAGCTCTAGATACTCCTGGTCTAGGAGGCAGGCTGTAGGAGGACCCTGGCTGTCCCCTTCCCTCCAGCCTCATTGCTAGGAACTTCCCAGGAGAGTCTTATTTGCCTCATTCTCAGCTACACTCATGTGTTGGACTGCAGGTAGCACTTTCCTCCCCTGGCTAGTTCACAACTTTTGGGATGGAGAAATGGTGGGTAAGGGTAACTAAAGAATTAAGAAAAGTTTGCTTGGAGCTGGCCTGGGGTGGCAGCTTTACAGCCTAAATGAAACACTTGAGGCTTCACATTGGCATGCCCTAGGATGCACTGGGACCATGGATTGCCAACAATATCTTAGAGCATACTGAAGTGCAGAGTCCATGGAAAAATCAAGCAAGCTCTTGCCTATCTCAGAGCCTTATAGACACGCAGAAGACCTAAGCAGAGCCGTCTGTTACATAGCCCAAATAGAGCTTTAGCTCAGGGTTGGCAAGCTACACCCAAGTGTTAGATCCTATTTTGATGTATTGAGATAGTTTGTTTATGAAAGGAAACTCTTACTGAATGACTAACTGGAGCACACACACTCAAACACACATGCACACACTCATGCAAAGCACGTATGCACATACACACAAGCATGTACACACTTGCTGTTTTGTGTAGTCTTTGAGCTGAGAATGGGTTTTATGTTTTTCAATGCTTGTAAAAAAATCAAAAGAATAGTAATATTTCAGGAAACATGAAATTGATATGAAATTCAAATTTCAGTGTTCATAAATATAGTTTTATTGAAAAACAACCACATTCATTTATTTACATTTTGGCTACAGCTGAGTTTGCATAAAACACCAGAGCTGAGTAGTTGCAACAGAGACTGTTTGGCCTGCAAAGCAAAAAATGTTTAGTACCAGGCCCTTTACAGAAAGTTTGCAAACCTCTGCTTTAGTTGAACACTACAAAGAAAAAATTCATATCTTTAGGGAGATGGCAAGGCTGTCTCTCCCAGCAATCTTTCAGTCAAATGTTGAAAGTTAATCTAGAAATAATGTTAATGCTTTCAACAAGAGTAAGAAACAATAAGCACAGCCCTCCGCAGTTCTCCTACCTTCCACACCAGAGTCAGCTGTGGGCTGAGGTCATGTGTTCCCATGTGCCATGTTGGATAATGTTTTCATTGGTGCCTGCATGTCAGAGCTTTGAAATAGGCTACAGCCAGTATAACAAATTACACCATTACCAAGTTGTAGAAGAAAGGAAGTAACTTATTTATAATAGTTCTTATCATAGAACAATACAATTGAATGGTGGAAGTATACTATTTTCATTATAAGTTCCAGTCAGGTTTTAAATACTTAAAAAACAAATTTCAACCAAAATACTCATTATCTAGAACTTGTAGAGTCATTGATGACTTAAAAATGATACATTTCTTCTTACAATGTGGCCAATCATGGAAACAGATATTAGTAGCCTCATCACATTGTGGATGGCAAAATATTGGTATGAAGAATTTTAATGACATGACTCATACATTGTGAGTTTATGAGGAATCAGGCCATGGATCCAGTTTTTTTTTAATCTGGAGGTAATTTCTCTTAACTTTACTTAACAATGTCTTCATACCTAACTACAAATTATCCTAAGAAATTAGTTAAGAATTTTAATTATTTTTCATCATGGCCTTAGTAAGCATCCCTGGCATTATTATAAACCTGGTGACCAGAGAGACCAAGGGGAGTCTTTTCATGAGTTGTATTTACTTGTCATTCAACCATTCATTTATCCATTCATCCATTCAAAAAACATTTATTAAGCAATAATTATGTGCCCAGGCACTGAGGCCACAATGTCAAATAAAACATTGTCTTTACCACCAATAATCTTATAGGAGATAGAGACAAATAAATCAATGATTATGGCGTGTAAAGAATGTAATTGGAGCACAAAATGGGGACATCTAATTCATATTAGGGAGTTTAGGAGGAAACGGTGCTTGAGTTGAGTTTTGAAAGATGAATAGGATCCAATTTAGCTAAAGAAAGGGTTGGGAAAATGACAGTCAAGGCATAGCGAATAATATACGCAAAAGCAGAGAGGGTTGGAAAGCTTGACTTGCTCATGGAATTTTAAATAATTGCGAGTGGTTGGTTGTAGTAGAAAGCGCATATGGAGAAATTAAGGGGAGTAAGACCAAGACCAGAACAAGAATGGTTTTGTGTAAATGAACACTTTTAATAAACTGAGAAAATTCACAAAGGATATTAAGCAGAGAAATATATTATCAGGTGTGTGCTTTGGAAAGATTATTCTGGCAACAGAGTGCAAATGAAGCAGAATCAGGGATAGACTGTAGGCAGGGAGACCAGTTGAGAAGCTATTGCAATAATGCAGGTGAGAAGTAATGAAGATCTGAAAAGGTAGTAACAATAAGAAAGGAGTGAGAGGAACAGATTATATAGTATTACAGAGGTAAAAATGGATGTGGTTTCATTGTGTATGTGTGTGTGTGTGTTATGTGCCCAACATGCAGGGTAGTGTCGGAACGATATGTACAGGCACATGGAGTCAAGGATGATATCCAAAGGGATTGTAAATTTATTGAGCTCTTGGCAGAACCAACCTATGTAAAAGTCAAGTGACCATAGTTTTTCCACTGGCAATCTTCTTCCCCATTTGGAATATACTTACTTTTCTTCTTGCCTTCTCCCAATTTTATTGACGTCTTCTCCAATAATTTAATTAATGCAACCACTGGTCCCATCAACCAAAGTTTGTTGCCAGTGTGTCTTTCTTTGTTTATTTTATGTTAAATACCTATTCTCTCTCCTTAGAAATTAGACATGGTTAGTAATTTTAACTGCTTTAGTTGTCACTATTATTCTTGTACCTTCCAGTTAGAGTTCCTTCTGTTTAAATTTCCTGCTTCCATCCCCTAAGGAGGCTATTATGAGGCACATTCTTTGCTATTATGCTCTTGCTGAACCTTCAAGGAGCAACAATAGTGTTTGCTCCCCAGCCTCTACACTGGTAGAGGGAAAGTCTTTCTCATAGTCACATAGAGGCCATATCTCTCCTATACAGTAACTTGTTCCTTCAGCCAACACCAAAGATTGTACCTCCTTCAATACCCCTCCGTCAGATGTGTTTTTCTTTATTCTGCAGGACCACTCTGCCTTGATTGGAAGATTTGTTCCCAACATTCATATTTTTCTTCTTCCTGCCTTCCTTTCTAAAGATATATTTGTTGAACAACTTCTAGGTGGCAAGCACCATGCTAATGGCTGGGAATTTAGTAGTAAGGACTAGAAGATCTCAACCTCTCAAAACTTTGACATTGTAGTGGGTAAACAAGCAATAAGTAGGTGAACAGTTTTTAAAAAGATCATTTCAGCTTTTAAAAATATAATAATGCATGTTATGAAGGGAATAAGTAGGATTTACTGATGGTGGTTAACCAGTGATAGAGGTTAACCAGTCTGGAACATGAGTTAAAGGTTTTTCAGAGATAGTCTCTTTGGAATGTTGATATTTGAGCTAAGATGTCATGGATAGAATGCATCAGGTGCAGAGTTGTCCAAGAATGTTCCAGAAAGATGGAAGAGTAAATGAAGACAGTCTGAGATAAGATTTCTGTGTTTGAAGTCCTGTGTGGATATATTAGATATAATTGAAGGGAGAATTGAAGGACTTGAGAAGCTGGATGAATAATGATGTTGTTTAGTGGGATGTTTGGGGGAGAGACTTGATGGAAAAAAACAAGAATTTTATTTTAGGCATATAATGTTTGAGGGTCCTATTATTCATCAAAATGGCATATCAAGGAAATAGCTTGTTTTAAAAGTGTAACAATAAGGCACTGGATAATCAACATTGTAAGTTACTCTGTAGCAGGAGTCACTGGTTTTAGGAACCAAAAGGATTGGATTTTACTGACCACAAAGGGGCAAAAATTCAGGCATGTCATGCGAGGTAAGGCTTATTTCTGGATCTGAGATCCTTTACGAAGTTTGGACCTGGGAATACCATACCAGGAAATAGTGAATAAAAAGTGTACTCTGATATAGTGAGATAATAAATGAATTTGTCTGAGTCTGAGTTCCAGATACAATTAAAGAGTTACACCTGAGAATTTGTAACCACATATCTATCCTCATGAGTTTTGTGGTTTAAATATATACTGCCTATGTGATCTGATAACCCATAAGTCCAAAATTAATATTTAAACATAGTTCATGGATTTCCAGACCTAGAAATGGCATAATACCTTTTATCAGAATAATGTTCCTGCAGATAACAATTACAAACTCTGGATGAAATATTGAAAAGAATGCAATTATTTAAAGCCACTGAAGAACGAACAAAAATGGGATGAAATTGGAAGATGTTTGAACCTTGAAAGCAGGAAAATGCACTGGATGTGAGTTACATTTATACAGATTTTCTTCTGAAAACAATCCCCAGTCCTCAGATTGTGGAGATAGATATAGTTCAAAAAAAAACTTCCATGTCTATTTAACATAAGATGTCAAATAGGGAGTTCAGGGCTGCCAGAAAGACTGGAAATGGAGGAGAAATGCTGAAAAGGAGAAAGCCATAGAGGGAGGAGTCCATAAATCTTACATATACTCCCCTCATACCCTTGGCTGAACTGTGCTGGGGGAGAACCTCAGGAGTCTAGAAAAAGAAACAACAGCAAGGCTGAAAAATCTAAGCAGAACTTTTAGATGCTTCTCAACACAGGGGAGGCAGAGTCTGAAGTTTAAATCTCCCCAAGCTAAAGGGATTTTGGTAAACATCTACTATTTCCATTGAAATACCAGAGGAGCCATAATTGGGGAGTAAATATTTCCCAACATTAAGAATGAGCTCTAAAATTAAAGGAAAATCTGAAAATTATACACCCTAGCAAAATAGAAAATATGGCCTCCCCATGGACAAATTTTTGAGCTAGTAATTAAATTGCATGGCAGAACAAAAGTAAACACTATTCAGAGTAGAATAGCAGAATCAAGAATCTGTATAATGTATCACCCATAATGTCCAGACTACAATATAAAATTACTATACATGGAATAATTAGGAAAAATGTGACTCTTAGCCAAGGGAAAAAGCAGTTAATAGAAATAAACTATGAGATGCCTTGAGATGTTAGAGTTACAAGGACTTTAGAGCAACAATTTATGAAGCCTTTTGTCGGCTCCGCGGGGTTCACGGGAGGTGAGGACGACGCGGCGCTGAAAAGACGACCACGGAGACAAGGTTGATGGCGCGGGTGTCAA